>CASHTC010001170.1:27500-30000 GCA_949357725.1 Hyperoplus immaculatus
CTATCTATCTATCTATCTATCTATCTATCTATCTATCTATCTATCTATCTATCTATCTATCTATCTATCTATCTATCTATCTATCTATCTATCTATCTATCTATCTATCTATCTATCTATCTATCTATCTATCTATCTATCTATCTATCTATCTATCTATCTATCTATCTATCTATCTATCTATCTATCTATCTATCTATCTATCTATCTATCTATCTATCTATCTATCTATCTATCTATCTATCTATCTATCTATCTATCTATCTATCTATCTATCTATCTATCTATCTATCTATCTATCTATCTATCTATCTATCTATCTATCTATCTATCTATCTATCTATCTATCTATCTATCTATCTATCTATCTATCTATCTATCTATCTATCTATCTATCTATCTATCTATCTATCTATCTATCTATCTATCTATCTATCTATCTATCTATCTATCTATCTATCTATCTATCTATCTATCTATCTATCTATCTATCTATCTATCTATCTATCTATCTATCTATCTATCTATCTATCTATCTATCTATCTATCTATCTATCTATCTATCTATCTATCTATCTATCTATCTATCTATCTATCTATCTATCTATCTATCTATCTATCTATCTATCTATCTATCTATCTATCTATCTATCTATCTATCTATCTATCTATCTATCTATCTATCTATCTATCTATCTATCTATCTATCTATCTATCTATCTATCTATCTATCTATCTATCTATCTATCTATCTATCTATCTATCTATCTATCTATCTATCTATCTATCTATCTATCTATCTATCTATCTATCTATCTATCTATCTATCTATCTATCTATCTATCTATCTATCTATCTATCTATCTATCTATCTATCTATCTATCTATCTATCTATCTATCTATCTATCTATCTATCTATCTATCTATCTATCTATCTATCTATCTATCTATCTATCCCTGGGCCCTTACACCCTTAGCTCGGCTGAGAAAAAACTCCCAGTAAAAACCCTTTACCGGGAATAAAAAATTGAAGAAATCTCAGGGAGAGTGGACAGAGTAAGGGATCCCTCTCCCAGGACGGACATACTGCAATAGATGTCATAAGTAGAGAAAATCACGAAGGAATTTGATCATTGACCAGGTGATTACATGGTGATACTAAAGTAAAGTGCGAATAGTGTGGTAATAGTTCTCCACCAGGGAAAACTAAGGTTTCCAGCTCCGGGATCACATCCCACTTCTCCAGGTGGCGTCCTTAACCACTGCAACATGATTCGCGTTGATGGTCCATTCTCAGCTGCTGCCAGAAGGGTGTGTGTGTGTGTGTGGGGGGGGGTGGTGGGGGGTGGAGGGGGGGGGGGGGGGGGGGTGACCGAATCCAGACACTCCTATCCAAAGCAACTTACAACTGGAGCACACAGTCATACACCGATAGCAGCAGCAGCTACCACGCAGGGTGCAAGCTAACTATCAGGAGACATTTAGGGTTCAGTGTCTCTTTGCCCAGGGACACTTGGACATGTGGCGGGGAGACGGGGGATCCAACCACCGACCCTGTGGTTAAGGGTTGACTAAATTAACATAGCTAACACCACCGTATTACACTTTTGATAAAACCATCTGCTAAATGACTTGTTCAGGTGAAACTCGAAAAACTACTGTAGAATATCGTGAAATGTCGGCGCTCTATAAAGTATAATCATGCATAGTATGTACTCAGTACTTTGTTCGGGCCACTTATATATCATATAGACTCATTACACGCAAAGTGAGATATTCCAAGACTTTATTTGTTATAATTTTGATTATTATTATGGCTTACAGCTTATGAAAACCCCACATTCAAAATCTCAGAACATTTGAATATTACATGAAATCAATAAAAAAGGGATTTTTAATACAGAAATGTCGGCCCTCTATAAAGTATAATCATCCATATGTACTCAGTGCTTGGTTTGGGCCCTTTAGCATGAATTCTTCCCTCAATTCCAATTCATTTTCCATGATATTCTAATAACATGAGTATCAGCTGTATATATTGTATGTCACAGACAATATTTACCCCCCAAACATTGATTTATAGTTCGTCTTGATGAATTAAACTGTTTTTCTTTTGAGGTCACAGCAACAGCCAATGACAAGCAGCCAGATAACACCAAGGTTAGTTTACCAAGATACACACACACACACACACACACACACACACACACACACCACCCCTGACCCATCCAAGGCCTTTCCATGCGTTGATAAACAGATTAAAAGCCGCTCTCCTCTCACTCACCCTCACTTCCCGCTTTCACACACACACACACACACACAGACACACACAGACACACACAGACACACACACACGCGTACACACACACGCACGCACACACACACACACACACACACACACACGCACGCACGCACACACACACACACACACACACACACACACACACACACACACACACACACACACACACACACACACACACACACACAGACACACAC
>CASHTC010001173.1:10000-13005 GCA_949357725.1 Hyperoplus immaculatus
GAAAAACATAATGACAAGGGACAAGGATTAAATAAAATTGAGGGGGGGGGGGGGGGTCAGCGTGAGGGGGGGGGGTCAGTGTGAGGGGGGGGGGGGGGGTCAGTGTGAGGGGGGGGGTCAGCGTGAGGGGGGGGGGTCAGCGTGAGGGGGGGGGGGGTCAGTGTGAGGGGGGGGGGGGTCAGCGTGAGGGGGGGGGTCAGCGTGAGGGGGGGGGGGTCAGTGTGAGGGGGGGGGGGTCAGCGTGAGGGGGGGGGGGTCAGTGTGAGGGGGGGGGGGGGGGGGGGGTCAGCGTGAGGGGGGGGGGGGTCAGTGTGAGGGGGGGGGGTCAGCGTGAGGGGGGGGGGGGGTCAGTGTGAGGGGGGGGGGGGTCAGTGTGAGGGGGGGGGGGGGGTCAGCGTGAGGGGGGGGGGGGGGGGTCAGTGTGAGGGGGGGGGGGGTCAGTGTGAGGGGGGGGGGTCAGCGTGAGGGGGGGGGGGGGGTCAGTGTGAGGGGGGGGGGTCAGTGTGAGGGGGGGGGGGGTCAGTGTGAGGGGGGGGGGGGTCAGCGTGAGGGGGGGGGGGGTCAGTGTGAGGGGGGGGGGTCAGCGTGAGGGGGGGGGGGGGTCAGTGTGAGGGGGGGGGGTCAGTGTGAGGGGGGGGGGGGGTCAGTGTGAGGGGGGGGGGGGGTCAGTGTGAGGGGGGGGGGGGGGGTCAGCGTGAGGGGGGGGGGTCAGTGTGAGGGGGGGGGGGGGTCAGTGTGAGGATCATTTGATGTTTTCATTTCATTTTTAGTTGATGGTAAAGTTTAGTGTTCTCTTCTAAATTGAAGGTAAGGGTCTGTAGAACTATGTTGGATTGAGTGTCAAGAAACCAGCCTGGTGCTACCAGACCATCGTACTTCATTTCATTTGTACAGAAGGTCTGGCAGTGCTGTAATTGGCAAACGTTCACTCATGGAGGCGGGTGTCTGTTAAAGTTTAAAACTATTGGATCTGCCCAGTGCCACTCTGGATTAGCCAACCAATCGCATAACGTTTGGTCGTCACGTGTGTCATGAGCCGGCTTCTGGCAACTGAAACTGGAGCGCGACTTCGACGTCATCGTTCTCAGCCACTCGCTCTGTTCGCTGATTGGACCGGCTGTCGAATCTCTGGCAAAACTGGGAAATGGGCTGTACACCCAGACTGACTACTGAAGGGAAAATAAAATTTGGCCGGAAGTAGGCGGGCGGGCGGAGCCAGGCTAGCAAGAAACCAGACTACATTCTTTTTTTCACCTAACTTAACACCTTAAATAAAAAAAAAGACAGACACACAGACAGACAGACAGACAGACAGACAGACAGACAGACACACAGACAGACAGACAGACACTCACCTCTAGAATAACATTGCATATGTTTTTAACACACTGGATGATGGCGTCTTGACTTCCAGAGATGGTGACTTCTCTCTCTGTGGAGTTAGGAAGCAAATCTCCTGCTACCTGGACCTGGGCCCCTGTAGTCTACACACACACACACACACACACCACACACACACACACACACACAACACCACACACACACACACACACACACACACACAAAAAAGCAAATTTACACACACACAAACAAACACATGCGCGCACACACATACACATTGTTTATTATTTAAATAAAAACGCAAATTTATACATAATTAGTTCGATATTAGATATTATCCTTTACATAAAAAACGTTAAATACAAAATTATATAATAAGAAATAAAAATGCATCAACAAAATTAATAAATAAATACATAGGGGAGAACGGGGGAATCTGAGGCATCGGGTAATGTGAGCCACCCCCTGTATCTAAGCAACGGAAAACATTTGTGGTCATGTGAGATATATGTTTACAAGCCCCTGTCATTTCCCATGGTCCTGAAAGAGAGGACCTCATGGTGCTGTGGTAAGCATGTTTTTTTCACCTAAATAGGTATTTTTGCATGTAAAAGTACATTTTCTTGCTGTCCCACTTAGGGGCCCACTCACACTAGTGCCATTTGCCTGTTCCGTGCTCAGCACGATTTCAGCACGATTCCCCCCCCTCCCCACTCCCCCCGCTGGCCCGTGCTCACACTGCTTGTGGCCTGGGCACACTTGCACCTTGCCTACGTCACCGTGCGCGTTTAGGATTTGGAGCGTAGTCTTGTAGGCTATACGACTGTTTGTGAATATTTTCATCCGGCCAAATTTGCATCAAATATTCCACTTCCACATTAGAGCAACGAGAATCCTTAAGCTAAGCTATTGTTTTTTTTTTAATGTAGCCTTGACGTAATAGGTCGCGGTGGACAGTCTCATATTTGTGCAGGACGCTGTTTATTATTAATATAACAGCCCGTCATCAGACCATACGTACCGGATGGTTTTATACACATCGATCGCTCCATCAAATCCAAGTCAGAACTTTTTGTATGGGCAGATATCGTTTTTTTAAGTGTCTTTATAAAGTTTCTTCTTGGTGTAGGCTACTGTTTCCTTATCACCGGACCGCGGTGTGTTGTTTTGGGTGCGTCTCCACCGCCATGCGTAAAGGCAGTTATGACAGCTGACGGGAGGAAAAAGAAAAAAATCATCTGACGAACGTGAGTAAACACGAAAACCTTTTTGCTTTGCTTTGTGCGCTCACCTAATTAGCTCTCCCTCTTTTATTAGCCCACACCTAGGCCTACACACACGTTAATTCTCACACATTATAGCTACAAGTCCCAAGTGGTGGGCAATTCTGGTGCCGACTAGTAAGGCAGCGGACGTTAACGGACTATGCATCCTTAATAAATTCACGTCAGGAACGCCGCCCTGTGCGCTTGCTTGTGCGCGTGTCATCTCATTAGCATCTGTACTTTGGCCACGGCACACCTCTCCCAAGTGTGCCGTGGCCAAGGGGCTGTTCCGTGCTGGAATACAAGTTGGCGTGGTCACACTAGCCAAACGTTCTAGACTTTAGTATGCAAATGAGCTTTGGCACGGGGCCGCGGCCCTAGTGTGAGTGGCCCCTCAAT
>CASHTC010001174.1:0-5000 GCA_949357725.1 Hyperoplus immaculatus
ACAGACAGACAGACAGACTCTTACCTGCCAGCATGCTGACGACAGACAGACAGACAGACAGACAGACAGACAGCCTCTTACCTGCCAGCATGCTGACGACAGACAGCAGTATCTTCTCTACGCTCTGCACAGGACTCCACCTCTCTGCACTGCTCTCATATCCCATCGGGTCATCTCCTGGAGCGTGGAGGATGGAGATACACACACGCCCATCGGGGTAGACTGGAAATACACACACACACAGATGTATATATAAGCAGGTAAGAGGCTGTCTGTCTGTCTGTCTGTCTGTCTGTCTGTCTGTCTGTCTGTCTGTCTGTCTGTCTGTCTGTCTGTCTGTCTGTCTGTCTGTCTGTCTGTCTGTCTGTCTGTCTGTCTGTCTGTCTGTCTGTCTGTCTGTGTGCGCGCGCGCGCCCTGCGTTCCAAATCTCCTCCTCTTTCTCTCTCCTCTCCTCCATACTACATCTGATCATAAACAGTATCTAGTCAGCATGCAGTATGCTACAATTGGGACATACTTTAACTTATTTATTTCATCCTAACATGGCTCCTTGATCTTGCCTCTTGCTTATATATCCGTCTCATCGCTGGTTGTTTTCACTGGGAGGCTCAGTCCATGTGATGTAACTTCTGCTGCAGTGGATTGTGGGTCAGAACCTCCATAAAGCTGCCTGTGTTTGTGTGTGTGTGTCTCTTTCTCTCTCTGTCCCTGTGTGTGTGTGTGTGTGTGTGTGTGTGTGTGTCTCTTTCTCTCTCTGCCCGTGTGCGTGTGCGTGTGTGTGTGTGTGCGTGTGTGTGTGTGTGTGTGTGTGTTTGCTAACACACAGGGCGTGTGATGCGTCAGTGCAGTAGTGTTGGAGTGTTAGTGCTTGTAGTTAGTGCATGCTGCATGCTGCTGCTTCTGCTTGCTACTTTCTGCTTTCAGCTACTGCCACCGGATAGCCCCTGGTCATCAGGGGCGAAAAGAGGAGCCGAGTGCGTAAGTCTCCTCAGCCGGTACATAGCCTCTCCACCGCCAAGATCTCGTACACGCCTCCTCGTGGCACACATGGTAACTGGTCCCTTGCGGCTCCAGGCTAAGTTGTACGGGATCTCGGAGCAGCAGTGGGCCCCAGAGACGCGGCATGCAGGCCCATCGGTGAGTGGAAATGCCCTGCTGCCCGTCAACCACTGTCCCAGCTATGGGCAAATAGACCCAACTATGGGTAAATAGTGAAGACCCCAACGGCAGAACAGGCAGAAGATGGTGGGTGTGAGAACCACCACAACGGCTGGAAAGGCGGAAGAAGGCAACCCCACAGCCACGTGGGTCAACTCGGGAGGGTACAGTGGCTAGGGGAGCAAACCCCGAAGACAAACCTGCACCTGGGGACAGGCACAGGCGGAGTCCAACTGACCGGACCACCGGCAGCCCCCTGCAGCTCCTGCCAGACGAAGGTCGTCATGGGTTCTCTCATGCCACTGGAGGTCAATCTGGTAGGAGTGAAGATGGTGGGAGTGAGGTCTGTGCACCCTCACCCTCACCTTAATCCTCACCTACGCACAAGCTTTCTTGCCCCCCCCCCCCCTCCCCTCCCCTCCCCTAAAAGTCCTGTGGCGTTGTGGAATGGCGGTGGGTACAGGCCAAGGATGTGGCTGGGAGTGTCTAGCCAAACCATGCACACAGGCGGCAATGGAGTGATGGTCGTTAGGACTGTGGGATGGAGCAGCGCGTCCTTTCGGCAGCTTCCATTGCGACTGAGCAGCCCCGCATTGCTCACCCCTGAGATGGGGAAGGACCTAGAAAAGGTGGTCCAAAAATTGTCTGCTCTCCATACTCCGGACGGTAAACCGCAACCGTCGGAGCATCCCCCCTCGCGGTCGAAAAATTAAAGTAAAAAATATGCTAAATATAGCATCATGGAACGTTCGAACACTGCTGGACCTGACTGGAACTCCTGACAGGCCCCACCGCAGGACAGCACTGGTGGCTCTGGAGCTCGCGAGATACGACATCGACATTGCAGCTCTCAGCGAGACCAGACTACATGGAGAGGATTCCCTGTCAGAGGTTGGTGCTGGGTACACCTTTTTCTGGAGGGGGGTCCCCGAAGGCACTCGCCGTAACCATGGAGTCGGCTTTGCTGTGAAGACCAAACTGCTGCAGCGCATTCCGGAATCCCCCATCGGCATCAATGAAAGGCTGATGACGTGGCGCATTCCCCTGGCAAAGGAACGATTCGCCACCCTCATCAGTGCATATGCACCAACTCTTGATGCCGATCACAACACCAAAGAGGATTTCTACCGAGCTCTTGATGCCATCCTACAGAAAACCCCGGCTACGGACAGGCTCATACTCATGGGAGATTTCAATGCTAGAGTGGGCACAGAGCACCTGGTATGGAATAAGGTTCTTGGCCAGCATGGAGTGGGGAAAATGAACCACAACGGGCTTAGACTCCTCTCCCTCTGTGCAGAGCACCAGCTGGTCATCACCAACACCATCTTCCAGATGAAGAACAAGCTCAAGACCACCTGGCAACACCCCCGCTCAAAACATTGGCATCTCCTTGACTACGTGATTGTCCGTCAAAAGGACAGACAAGATGTCCTCATCACCCGTGTCATGCGTGGAGCCGAGTGCTGGACTGACCACCTCATGGTCAGATCCAAACTCCTCATGAGTATTCAACCCCGTGGCCCGAGGACAGCTCCAAACAAGAGACTCAACCGCACAGCTCTCAACAGCCCCACCACCACAGACAACCTGCGACGGCTCCTTGCTGAAAACCTCGACAACATCCCGGAGGAATCAGCCGACTGGCCAGCTCTGCGCCAGGCTATTCACAGCTCAGCCTTAGAGGCGCTCGGCCAGTCAAGGAAACGTCACCAGGACTGGTTTGACTGTAACTCAGCTGAGATACAGTCACTCCTAAAAACCAAGCGTGAGGCCCACAAAGCTCTCCTGTCCTGCCCTGGATCTCCCACCCTCAAATCCACCTTCACTGCAGCAAGAACAGCAGCCCAGCGAGCCCTCCGGACTATGGAGGACACCTGGTGGGTGCAAAAGGCGCAAGAGATCCAGAACCTGGCAGATTGCAATAACACCCAAGGCTTTTACGATGCCATAAAAGCCTTGTACGGCCCCAGGAAGCGGGCGATTGCCCCGGTCCGATCAACTGACGGGTCCACGCTCTTCAAAGACCGCCACGAGATTCTTGCCCGTTGGGCAAATCATTTTGAGAATCTCCTCAACCACACCAACCCAGTCGACCTACATATCCTGGATAATCTCCCAGACCTGCCGACAACCACACACCTGGACTCCCCACCACTCTACTCAGAAATCCAGCAAGCCATTGCAGGGCTGAAAAACAACAAAAGCGCTGGACCCGATGGAATCCCCGCAGAGGTGTTCAAACACGGAGGATACACCCTCACACGTCGCCTGCACCTCCTGATCCACAACATCTGGGAACATGGGACAATCCCACAGGACTGGAAGGATGCAAACATTGTGGTTATTTATAAACATAAAGGAGACAGAGCAGTATGTGGCAACAGCCGCGGAATAGCTCTCCTCTCCATCGCAGGGAAGGTCCTGGCCAAGGTCATGCTCAGCAGACTAGTTGAGCACATATCAGAAGCTGTGCTCCCAGAAACACAGTGTGGTTTCTGGAAGACCAGGTCAACAACAGACATGGTATTTGTCTTGAGGCAGCTGCTGGAGAAGAGCCGAGAACACCACAAAGACATCTACATAGCCTTCATCGACCTCAGCAAAGCCTTCGACACCGTCAACCGTGAGTTGCTCTGGAAACACCTCACCAAACTTGGGGTACCACCCAAGTTTCTCAGCATCCTACAGCAGTTGCACGATGGGATGCAAGCCAGAGTGCTCGCAGGAGAACTCCAGTCAGAGTTTTTCAAGGTGAACGTTGGGGTGAAGCAAGGCTGTGTCTTGGCTCCGGTGCTCTTCAACATCCTCCTCTCTGCCGTCACCTGCCTCTTCCACCGGGTCATGGGACAAGAAGACGGTGTCCATGTCGAATACCGTCTTGATGGAAGCCTCTTCAACATCCGCCGGCTCCAGGCCCACACAAAGACAAAAACCCGCCAAATCTGTGAGCTTCAGTATGCTGATGACTGTGCCGTCATAGCTCACAGCCCGGATTCTATGCAGCACGCACTCAACACAATATCTGGTCTGTATCAATCCTTTGGCCTACAGGTTAATACTCAAAAAACCGAGGTCATGTCCCATCTCACCACTCCCGCCCCCACACCACCAAGTTTTCACATACACGGTGTTCCACTTAAAACAGTGGATCACTTCACCTACCTTGGGTCCACTCTGTCCTCATGCTGCTCCCTTGACGCAGAAATACACACCCGGATCAACAAAGCTTCATCTTCTTTTGGACGCCTGCGCAGTAGGGTTTTTGAAAACCGCAACCTGAAGGTCAGCACCAAGGTTGCTGTGTACAACGCTGTCTGTCTCTCCACTCTGCTCTATGGGGCAGAGTCATGGACCCCATACCGCCAGCACATCACCAACCTAGAGGCCTTCCACATCCGCTGCCTACAGAAGGTCCAGGGTCTGTCCTGGGAAGATCGGACGCCCTATACAGACATCCTCCGCAACACTGGCTCTGTCTGTATGGAAGCAGCTGTGGCCAAAAGGCACCTGCGCTGGATAGGGCACACCATACGAATGCCTGAACACCGCCTGCCCCGCCAAGTCCTCTACAGCCAACTACTGGGCGCAAAGCGCTCCGCTGGAGGACAAAAGCGGCGCTTCACTGACTACACCAGGGACATCCTAAAGCGAGCGAACATCCCCCTCACTCAGCTTGAAAACCTGGCCACCAACAGATCTGCCTGGCAGGGAACCTGTGCCACGGCAGTTTCCCAAATCCACCAAAAAAACCAAGACAGAAGATCCGAGCGGCGCACCCAGCGACACCAGCGGGCGGCTGGTGTTCCCCTGGCAACTGGCTTCCCGTGTTCCATCTGCG
>CASHTC010001174.1:7500-10000 GCA_949357725.1 Hyperoplus immaculatus
TGCTATAGAAATAACCTTGCCTTGCCTAAAAATATTTTGTTAAAGTGTTGTCTCTTTATCAGCTTGTTGTGCACAACACACTGAGTTCTCAGTAAACCATGATCACTTCATCACTTTTGGACACATGGTCACTTTACTCACTGTGGACACTTTAATTGTACTCAGCTGGTGCAATATAAATACGTTGAAGTACTTTATATGTATATATACTCTTATTCCGTCTGTATATTTAATTGGAAATCTTCTTACTATTTTACTACTGTTTATTGTATTTATTTATATTACTTTTTTACTATGTGTCTGTATTGTATGCAAGGCTGCTGTATTCCCCCACTGAGGGACTAATAAAGGATGATCTTATCTTATCTTATCTTATCTTAATTTAATTGTATATTGTGTATGTATTGTTGTTTTTGCTTTGCATTCTTTGACTCAACATCATGCCCAGATGTAATGTTTGGGTTGGCCTTTAACTGAGAAACCCCTTTTCTTGTGGCGCTTGAGGATATTTTTGAAGGAAGTCCACTTCTAGGCAGATGTTCAGTCACTCTTAAAAGGGACACTGTGTAACATTTTAAGTAATGTATTAGCTAAAATCAATATCCTATCATTCATAAATATGTCCTCATTGGTGTAAAATCACCTCTGCCAATAATCTGAATTATCCTCCTGAGCGGAGAATTACAAATATTAATATTACATTTTCTACATTGAGCGGGCAAATCTTATGGAGGCATCCATGTTGGTTGGAATGTCATCAGGTGCATTGTTTAAAATTTAGAATTGTTTTTGTCCTTGAAGGCCACTGTAGCGTCTGTTATTATTCTAAAGGGTTGGGGTTACCCAGGGAGCGTTGCATTCTAGAACTTTGTAGAACTTTCTTGATGATGTCATATTACACACTGCACCTTTTAAAGCTCTCCATTTGTAGATGATCTGCCTCACGGTGGACCGATGGAGCTCAAACTTTTTTTAAATTAATTTATAGCTGTCCCCAGACAAATGTGCAGCATCACAACTCTATTCCTGAGATCCTCTGAGATTTGTTTCGCTTTGAGCATGTCTGACCTGTATGGGTTCACTTTGGTGAGCCTAAACTGACCTGCTTTGATCTCCGTTTTATCTAGTGCCGCCCAATTTCTTCCCTGAAGATCTCTCATTACATTGGTCCATTTCATCACTCAGTTTGGCCCATCTGATTGTGTTTACCGGCTCCATTTAACCAATGCAGCTCAGGGTTCACTAACCTTTGCATGTACAACAGTTGGCAAATAATTAGTTTTATCTGTTTTAACAATTGATTTCCAGAAAAGAAAAATGTTGAATGGATTAACAAACATCTGTTATTTCATATAAAACATACTGGTAATGATAAACATGAATTAATAACGGTTCAAATGAATACAATCCCAAATGGCTCAAGGGGTTCAAGCAGCACTTTATCCAATCTACCCAGATGGGCGTGTGTATCCCTCACACACACACACACACACGCACACACACGCACACGCACACACGCACAAGCACACACACACGCACAAGCACACGCACACTGTTTGATCTTTTATCTGTTGCTGTTTGTTAATGGAGGATCAAACGATACAGTTACAGGAGGAAGTTCACATCAGGGCCATGCTGGTGTGTGTGTGTGTGTGTGTGTGTGTTACTCTGTGTGTGTGTGTGTGTGTGTGCCTCCGTGTTTTGTGTGTTTGTGATTGTGACCATGTGTTATAATGTGTGTATGTGTTTGTTATTGATTTGTGAGTGACTGTGTGTGTGTGCGTTACTCTGTGTGTGTGTGTGTTACTGTGTCTGTGTGTGTGTGCGTTACTCTGTGTTATAATGTGTGTCTCTGTGTGTGTCTCCCTCTGTGTGTGTGTGTGTGTTTGTGTGTGTGTGTGTGTTAAAGTGCATAGGAAAGCATTTAGACTTTCAAGCTTGTTGGAACACGCCACACACACACACACACACACTAACGTTAGCTAGCTGTTGTTATCTGGACGTTAGCTTGCTGTCATTAGCGGCTTTGATTACTGGACTGAGGCACTCGAGAACATTATGTCAGAGTTAGGGAGTCGGTAACAAATACAGTCAACACACACACACACACACAAAAATGGTCACACACACACACACACACAAACACATGGTCACACACACACACACACACACACACACACACACACACACACACACACACACACACACACACACACACACACACACACAGAGACTGATTACTGGACTGAGGCACTCGAGAACATGATGTCATAGTTAGGGAGTCGGTCTGGGCACGCTCCGTACAGATTAGAGGGACGGCACACAAATACAGTCACACATGGTCACGGACACACACACACACACACACACACACACACACACACACACACACATAACAGGGACACACACACACACACACACACACACACACACACACACACACATAACACAGAGGCACTCGCACACACACACACACACACACACATAACACAGAGGCACT
>CASHTC010001174.1:17500-20000 GCA_949357725.1 Hyperoplus immaculatus
CAGACACACACACACACACACACACACACACACACACACACACACACACACACACACACAAATAGACACGTTTCTTATTCCACTCTTCAAGGACAAGAAGCTATAGTTACTAAAGATGGCATCATCCACCACTGCCTCAAGTCTTTCCACAATATCAAGTGATGAGGTGAAGATGTATTTAGTTATTTATTCTATAGTACTTCTTCTTCTTCTTGGTCTTCCAACAGGTGCATTTCCCCAGGACGCCCACTATATAGAAAAAGGCATATCATTACAGACTAAGACCTACAATAGCCTATCTCACAAAGGTGAGTACACCCCTCACATTT
This sequence comes from Hyperoplus immaculatus, assembly GCA_949357725.1. NCBI lineage: Eukaryota > Metazoa > Chordata > Actinopteri > Uranoscopiformes > Ammodytidae > Hyperoplus > Hyperoplus immaculatus. The sequence continues at coordinate 17,830 of CASHTC010001174.1, forward strand.
CTTCAAATATTTCATCATATTTTCATGGGACAACACTGAAGAAATAACTATTTGGACATTTTCACTTAGGGGTGTACTCACATTTGTTGCCATCACTTTAAACATTATTATTATTATTATTATTATTATTATTATTATTATTATTATTATTATTATTATTATTATTATTATTATTATTATTATTATTATTATTATTATTATTATTAACCTTTATTAACCTTTATTTCTACAGGTAAATCCCATTGAGACCGAAGACTCTTTTTCAAGGGAGACCTGTTCCCATTCCCACGTTACCATTCACACACACATTCATACACCGATAGCAGCAGGCTAACTATCGACATTCACACGAGGCAAGGTGGGTGAAGTGTCTTGCCCAAGGACACAACAACCATGACACAGGTGGCAGGGCGGGGGATCGAACCTCCAACCCTTTGATCATCACCCAACCCGCTCTACCACCTGAGACACAGTCGCCCCAAACATTAATGGCTGTGTGTCGAGTTATTTTGAGGGGACAGTAAATGTACACTGTTATACAAGCTGTACACTGACTACTTAACATTGTATCAGTGTCATTTCTTAAGTGTTGTCCCATGAAGAGATAAATATTTGAAGACCTATGAGGGGTGTAGTCACTTTTATGAGATACTGTATATGCCATTTCTACCAAATCTGTTCTGAAAAAAGCCAATATGTTATTCTACGCACTGTGCCTTTAAGTGTTTCTGACGCTGGTTAGAGTGAAGGTGTTTTTCAGCATCACAATACATTGGAGGATGTTCCCACGGTAACGGCTGCCAGGTGTGTTGACAAACAGACAAACAAGAGAGTGAGTGTGTGTGTGTGTGTGTGTGTGTGTGTGTGTGTGTGTGTGTGTGTGTGTGTGTGTGAATAAATGTCTGAACAGCTCCGTCTACAAAGAGAAACACAAAGAGTCGCCGCTAATGACTGCTGCTGTCAACAAGCTTCATTAGAGTCGCAGAGGGGGACGGAGGGAGGCGTTATTTATACACACACACACACACACACACACACACACACACACACACAGGAAGAGACACATACACACACACACACTCTCAGACACACACACACACATCCTATAACACACACACACACACACACACACACACACACACACACACACACACACACAAACACACAGACACACACACAGACAGGAAGAGACACATACACACACACACACAGACACACTCTCAGACACACACATCCTATAACACACACACACACACACACACACACACACCTCCAAACACATTTCGGTCTACGGCGGTATTGTCTGTCTGTTTTTAAAGGTTACATGTTGGCGTTTTGTTCTTTAGACAGTGTGTAGAGACAGAGGTGAAGTGATGAATTCTTAGACAGAGTGTAGAGACAGAGATGAAGGGATGAATTCTTAGACAGTGTGTAGAGACAGAGGTGAAGTGATGAATTCTTAGACAGTGTGTAGAGACAGAGGTGAAGTGATGAATTCTTAGACAGTGTGTAGAGACAGAGATGAAGGGATGAATTCTTAGACAGAGTGTAGAGACAGAGATGAAGGGATGAATTCTTAGACAGTGTGTAGAGACAGAGGTGAAGTGATGAATTCTTAGACAGTGTGTAGAGACAGAGATGAAGGGATGAATTCTTAGACAGTGTGTAGAGACAGAGATGAAGTGATGAATTCTTATAGGTGATGTAATGCTATTCCGGTGTGTTCTCCTGCTGCTGCTGTTAACAAATGTTTACACGAGCACTGATTGGCCTTTAGAGACACACACACACACACACACACATACACACACACACACACACACAATATCACATATGAGAATATACACACACACACACACACTATCACATATGAGAATAAACACACACACACACTATCACATATGAGAATAAACACACACACACACACACTATCACATATGAGAATAAACACACACACACACACTATCACATATGAGAATAAACACACACACACACACACACACACTATCACATATGAGAATAAACACACACACACACACACACTATCACATATGAGAAAAAACACACACACACACACTATCACATATGAGAATAAACACACACACACACACACACACACTATCACATATGAGAATAAACACACACACACACACACACTATCACATATGAGA
>CASHTC010001175.1:0-10000 GCA_949357725.1 Hyperoplus immaculatus
CACACACACAAACACAGGCATACACACAAGCATATACGACAGACAGACAGACAGACAGACAGACAGACAGACAGACAGACAGCGAGTGATGTCACCACGACAGAGTCTACAGAACCAGAGACCACTGTGTCCAGGCAACAGGTGGGCACTGACACACAGACACCAGACACGCACACCAGACACGCACACACACACACACACACACAAGCATATAAAACAGACACACCAGACACGCACACACACAAGCATATAAAACAGACACACACACTTAGAGACACACACACACACACACACACACACACACACACACACACACACACACACGTACACACAAGCATATAAAACAGACACACACAGGCATAAACACACTGAAACGCACACACGCATTTTTATGCTTTATTGATAGTGTAGAGACAGAGTTGAAATGGGGCAGAGAGGGGAGTCACATGCAGAGAACGACCGCGGGCTGGAATTGAACCCGGGTCCGCTGCTGGCCGAGGCCCATGGGGGGGGGGGGGACGCCCTACCAACTGAGCTAAGGGCGCCCCCCTAAATCTAATTTGAAACGCCACAGATTGAGTTAACATGCAGAGTTAGTTTGATTGGGTGGACAGATGCTAATACTGTTAGTCTGTGTCTGTTTACATACAACATGAGATGAAGTGTGTGTGTGTGTGTGTGTGGCTGGTATGTGCGGTCGCTAGGCAACTTCCACCCACAATCTGCAGCTGAGGATGTATATTATTATCCCCTCAACCCCATCACACAGACACACGCACACACACACACACACACACACACACACACACACACACACACACACACACACACACACACACACACACACACACACACACACACACACACACACACTATCCCTGTATCCGCCACTTGCTGCTTTGTATAAGGTCCTTGCCAACACACACACTCACAGCTGCTTCTCTGCCGTCATCTAGAGCAGGTGGTATCCTGGATATATACACACACACACACACACTGTCTCACACGCACACACACACACACACACTGTCTCACATGCACACACGCACGCACGCACGCACGCACACACACGCACGCAGCAGTAGCAGCCTGTTTCTCTCTCTGGTTGGATGTCATTAGATGAGATCGGACAAACAGTGAGACCGTCGGTAAGCTGCTGCGTCACACTCTGACCTCTGAACACGGCTCACTTGACACGAAAATTGTCCGAGACAAAAAATAAAAATGGGGCGCCCTTAGCTCAGTTGGTAGGGCGTCCCCCCCCCCCCCCATGGGCCTCGGCCAGCAGCGGACCTGGGTTCGATTCCAGCCAGCGGTCGTTCTCTGCATGTCACTCCCCTCTCTGCCCCATTTCAACTCTGTCTCTACACTATCAATAAAGCATAAAAATTACAAAAAAAATATATTTAAAAATAAAAAGTATCAGTGGTGTGCAGCTGTAGTGAAGATGAGTCATCAGTTAAAGCTCTGCTCCAGATGTTTGGCTTCAGTGAGTGACACGTCAGACACTAAGCTGAGGAGAGACAGACTGTGTGTGTGTGTGTGTGTGTGTGTGTGTGTGTGTGTGTCTGTGTCTGTGTGTGTGTTATTCTGTCTCTGTGTCTCTCTCTCTCTCTGTCTGTGTGTGTGTGTGTGTGTGTGTGTGTGTGTGTGTGTGTGTTATTCTGTCTCTGTGTCTCTCTCTCTCTCTGTCTGTGTGTGTGTGTGTGTGTGTGCGCCTCCTCTTTGTCTATATGTGTGTTACTTTGTCTCAATCTCTCTCTCTCTCTCTGTGTGTGTGTGTGTGTGTGTGTGTGTGTGTCTCTCTCTCTCTCTGTCTGTGTGTGTGTGTGTGTGTGAGAGACTGTTTCCATTGAAGTCAGCTTGTGTAGCTGCGTAGCATTTAGCTATTATAATCTTCATCATAAATTGACGAGTATTATCCCTGCAGTTTGCATACGTTTTGCATTTCAATTTGACTCCTGCTTATATTTGGAGACAATATTCTCGGGCCAAAAGAACGCGTAAACCCCTGTCTAGTGTCTATACCTTTGTTCTTCTCTGCTTTTTGTTGGTGTAGATGTTTTTAACAACAATAGAAAACCTAGTTTATGATCAAAATACGAGGATACTTTTTCTATAGCAACCCTAGGTTTAAACCTGCAGTGTGTAGAATTTTGGGTTTTATTTCCTAGCAGATTTTGTAGAAAGTAATTATAATATCCATAAGTACATTTAATTTAGTGCATAATAGCTGAAAAAAAATGTTTGAATTATTTTTTTTCCCTTAGAAAGGGTCTCATATATGTCCATATTTCTGCATATTTTGGACCAAGGCTTAGTGCCGCCATCTTGAAAGTGTCATAGTTGGAATGTCATCAGGTGCATTGTTTAACATTTAGAATTTTTCTTGTCCTTGAAGGCCACTGTAGCTTCTGTTATTATTCTAAAGGGTTGGGGTTACCCAGGGAGCGTTGCATTCTAGAACTTTGTAGAACTTTCTTGATGATGTCATATTACACACTGCACCTTTAAACTAAAATTAAATTACAGGTTTCTAAGGACATTGTTTAAACTAAAGGTAAATGTTAAGCAGAAAATAAAAAGTCATCGAGGTGTCATGTAGGTCCCTTCAGTACTGTTATATAGTCCAGGAAAGGCTGACACATCTGTTTGAACTTCTCTGCTTTCCCTGAAATAGCAATATAATCTTGTATGATATATTTCCAGTCCCCCTGAGCCACTTTAAAGGTGCAAAGGTTTAACTAGTTGACTTTACATACTCCCTGCGTTCCAATCCCCATACTTCCATACTATTTAGTATGCCAGAAAAAGATTTAGGATGTCCCAATACATGCACGTCAATTGTAGTATGCTGAAAATTAGGGCTGCAACTAATGATTATTTTGATAATCGATTAATCTGTCGATTATTTTCTCGATTAATCGATTATTAATCGATTATTGTTTTGATCTGTAAAATGTCAGAAAATGGTGAAAAATGTTGATCAATTTTCCAAAGCCCATGTTGACGTCCTCAAATGTATTGTTATGTCCAAAACACACAGATATTTCAGTTTACTGTCATAATAGGATTAAAGAAACCAGAAAATATCCACATTTGAGTAGCTGAAATCAGAGAATTTGGACATTTTTATTAAAAAATTACTCAAAGCGATTAATCGATTATCAAAATAGTTGGCGATTATTTTAATAATCGATTAATAATCGATTTGTCGATTAATCGTTGCAGCTCTACTGAAAATACATAAATACCCCCACTAAGTCCAATAGCAATTTGGAGTACTCGTCTGTATTCTTTTCATTTCTCGAAGTAATGAAAAAAAAATCTTCCTTATCTGATTTTTTTTCTTCTCTCCTGTCTGTGGCCCTAAAACTCTTCTGTACTTTAGTATGTAGTGTAGTAAAAAAACTAAAACTCTTCTGTACTTTAGTATGTAGTGTAGTAAAAAGACTAAAACTCTTCTGTACTTTAGTATGTAGTGTAGTAAAAAAACTAAAACTCTTCTGTACTTTAGTATGTAGTGTAGTAAAAAGACTAAAACTCTTCTGTGCTTTAGTATGTAGTGTAGTAAAAAGACTAAAACTCTTCTGTACTTCAGTATGTAGTGTAGTAAAAAGACTAAAACTCTTCTGTACTTTAGTATGCAGTGTAGTAAAAAGACTAAAACTCTTCTGTACTTCAGTATGTAGTGTAGTAAAAAGACTAAAACTCTTCTGTACTTTAGTATGTAGTGTAGTAAAAAGACTAAAACTCTTCTGTACTTCAGTATGTAGTGTAGTAAAAAGACTAAAACTCTTCTGTACTTTAGTATGTAGTGTAGTAAAAAGAAAGAGTATGTGATTTGGAACGCAGGGACAGTCTGTGGCTAAATCACATGATCTCGTTCCATGTGACTTTCACTAGATAGTGGAACTGATGACGGAGCAGTGAGGGAGAGACAGACAGACACTGGTGCCCCCTTGTGGATATTTACGGAATTATTTTCTTAATTTCAATTTAATTTTTAAATTTTAAATTTCTATTTTTTAAATTATTTGTTTTAACATAATATTTTGAATGTAATATTTTAATTTAATTGATTATTTTTTTTATGTATTTATTATTATTTATTTTTATTATTATTATTTTTTTTTATATATATTAAAATAAAATAAAAATTGAGGCATTTTCCCTGCTTTATTAGACAGTGTGTAGAGACAGAGATGAAATGTGTCAGAGAGGGGAATGACATGCAGAGAACGACCCGGGCTGGATTCTAACCCGGGTCTGCTGTGAAGAGGACAGACAGACAGACAGACAGACAGAGAGGGGAATGACATGCAGAGAACGACCCGGCCTGGATTCTAACCCGGGTCTGCTGTGAAGAGGGCTGAGACTCTGAGAAAATAATTTTATAAATAAAAGGCTTTTTGTCTAGTTGACCTGCAGCTGGCCTGCTACTGGGAATAAACAGTTTATTGTGCTGCAGACTACACACACACACACGCACACACACACACACACACACACTCTCACGCAAACTCACTCACACTCACACACACACACACACACACACACACACACACACACACACTCTCACGCAAACGCACACACACACACACACACACTCTCACACAGACACACACACACACTCTCTCACACACACACACACAGGCACACACATACACACACACACACACACACACACACACAGGGCACATACACAGGCATGCACACACGCATAGGGGGAACACACACACACACACACACACACACACACACACACACACACACACACAGGCTAGGCACTAGGCAGTCACACAAACAGCTATTTATAATGCAGGCCACAAGCACTCAAAGTTCACACCACAGCCACTTCTGGTGGCTTTTATGGTGTGTGTGTGTGTGAGTGTGAACACACACACACACACACACACACACACAGTCACACACACACACACACACACACACACACACACACACACACACACACACACACACACACACACACACACACACAGATAGAGAGATCTATTCATACGTCTGCAGAGCATTTCCCCCCAACAAACCGACGTGTCTTGGCTTTTGAACAGTAGCTGTGTGTGTGTGTGTGTGTGTGTGTGTGTGTGTGCGTGCGTGTGTGCGCCCGCGCTCTTGTATTGCTGTCGTCATAAAGACCTGTCTTCAAAACCAACACAGAACCAAACAAACTTAGAAGCATACATACATACATACATACATACATACATACATACATACATACATTTGGGGCGGCAGTGGCGAAGTGGGTAGGGCGTTCGCCTCTGGTGTGCAGGGTCGGAGGTTCGATCCCCCGTCTCCCCGCCACATGTCGAAGTGTCCCTGGGCAAGACACTGAACCCCAAATTGCTCCCGATAGTTAGCTTAGTTAGCTTAGCACCCTAGTGCTAAACCTACCCTGCGTGGTAGCTGCTGCTATCGGTGTATGAATATCGGTGTATGAATGTGTGTGTGACTGGGTGAATGTGTACAAAAAACAATGTAAAGCGCTTTGAGTCTGTGATAAACGGAGATATAGCGCTATACAAGTCCATTTACCATACATCTTCAACCGCTTATCCAAAATCGGGTCGCGGGGGCAGCAGCTTGAGCAGGGAACCCCAAACTTCTCTTTCCCGGGCCACATCAACCAGCTCTGACTGGGGGATCCCGAGGCGTTCCCAGGCCAGTGTGGAGATATAATCTCTCCACCTAGTCCTGGGTCTTCCCCGAGGCCTCCTTCCAGCTGGACGCTCCTGGAACACCTCCCTAGGGAGGCGCCCTGGGGACATCCTTACCAGATGCCCGAACCACCTCAACTGGCTCCTTTCAACGCAAAGGAGTAGCGGCTCTGCCCCGAGTTCCTCACGAATGACTGAGCTTCTCACCCTATCTCTAAGGGAGACGCCAGCCACTCTCCTGAGAAAACCCATTTCGGCCGCTTGTACCCGCGATCTCGTTCTTTCGGTCATTACCCAGCCTTCATGACCATAGGTGAGGGTAGGAACAAAGATCGACCGGTAGATCGAAAGCTTTGCCTTACGACTCAGCTCTCTTTTCGTCACAACAGTGCGGTAAAGCGTATGCAAAACCGCCCCTGCTGCTCCGATTCTCCGGCCAATCTCACGTTCCATTGTTCCCTCACTCGAAAACAAGACCCCGAGGTACTTGAACTCCTTCACTTGGGGTAAGGACTCATTCCCTACCTGTAGCAGACAATCCATCGGTTTCCTGCTGAGCACCATGGCCTCAGATTTAGAGGTGCTGATCCTCATCCCAACCGCTTCACACTCGGCTGCAAACCGATCCAATGAGAGCTGAAGGTCACAGGCCGATGATGCCATCAGAACCACATCATCCGCAAACAGCAGAGATGAGATCTTCAGACCACCAAACTGCAACCCCTCCCCACCACGACTACGCCTTGATATCCTGTCCATAAATATCACAAACAGGATTGGTGATAAAGCGCAGCCCTGGCGGAGGCCAACCCCCACCGGAAACGAGTCCGACTTACTACCGAGAACCCGTACACAGCTCTCGCTTTGAGCGTACAGAGATTGGATGGCCCTGAGAAGAGACACCCTCACCCCATACTCCCGCAGCACCCCCCACAGTATCTCCCGGGGAACCCGGTCATAAGCCTTCTCCAGATCTACAAAACACATGTAGACTGGATGAGCAAACTCCCAAGCTCCCTCTAGGATCCTTGCGAGAGTCCGTTGTTCCACGGCCAGGACGGAATCCGCATTGTTCCTCTTCAATCTGAGGTTCGACTATCGGCCGAACCCTCCTTTCCAGCACCTTGGAGTAGACTTTGCCGGGGAGGCTGAGAAGTGTGATACCTCGGTAATTGGCACACACTCTCTGGTCCCCCTTTTTGAAAATAGGAACCACCACCCCGGTCTGCCACTCCTTCGGCACTGTACCCGACTTCCACGCAATGTTGAAGAGGCGTGTCATCCAAGACAGCCCCTCCACACCCATTGCTTTCAGCATTTCTGGACGGATCTCATCAACCCCCGGGGCTTTGCCACTGTGGAGTTGTTTGACTACCTCAGTGACTTCCACCAGGGAAATTGACGATGATCCCCCATCAGCCTCCAGCTCTGCCTCCAACATAGAGGGCGGGTTAATCGGATTCAGGAGTTCCTCAAAGTGCTCCTTCCACCGACCGACCACCTCCTCAGTTGAGGTCAACAGCGTCCCATCCTTACTGTACACAGCTTGGATGGTTCCCCGCTTCCCCCTCCTGAGGTGCCGGACGGTCTTCCAGAAACACTTTGGTGCCGACCGAAAGTCCTTCTCCATGGTTTCTCCGAACTTCTCCCACACCCGCTGCTTTGCCTCTGTCACGGCAGAGGCTGCAGCCCTTCGGGCCTGTCGGTACCTTGCAACTGCCTCAGGAGTCCCCCGTGATAACATATCCCGGAAGCACTCCTTCTTCAGTCGGACGGCTTCCCTGACCACCGAGGTCCACCACGGCGTTCGAGGGTTACCGCCCCTTGAGGCACCTAAGACCTTGAGACCACAGCTGCCTGCCGCGGCTTCAGCAATGGAAGTTTTGAACATCGACCACTCGGGTTCAATGCCCCCAACCTCCACAGGGATGCTAGAAAAGCTCTGCTGGAGGTGCGAATTAAATTGAACAGTAGCTGTGTGTGTGTGTGTGTGTGTGTGTGTGTGTGTGCGTGCGTGTGTGCGCCCGCGCTCTTGTATTGCTGTCGTCATAAAGACCTGTCTTCAAAACCAACACAGAACCAAACAAACTTAGAAGCATACATACATACATACATACATACATACATACATACATACATACATTTGGGGCGGCAGTGGCGAAGTGGGTAGGGCGTTCGCCTCTGGTGTGCAGGGTCGGAGGTTCGATCCCCCGTCTCCCCGCCACATGTCGAAGTGTCCCTGGGCAAGACACTGAACCCCAAATTGCTCCCGATAGTTAGCTTAGTTAGCTTAGCACCCTAGTGCTAAACCTACCCTGCGTGGTAGCTGCTGCTATCGGTGTATGAATATCGGTGTATGAATGTGTGTGTGACTGGGTGAATGTGTACAAAAAACAATGTAAAGCGCTTTGAGTCTGTGATAAACGGAGATATAGCGCTATACAAGTCCATTTACCATACATCTTCAACCGCTTATCCAAAATCGGGTCGCGGGGGCAGCAGCTTGAGCAGGGAACCCCAAACTTCTCTTTCCCGGGCCACATCAACCAGCTCTGACTGGGGGATCCCGAGGCGTTCCCAGGCCAGTGTGGAGATATAATCTCTCCACCTAGTCCTGGGTCTTCCCCGAGGCCTCCTTCCAGCTGGACGCTCCTGGAACACCTCCCTAGGGAGGCGCCCTGGGGACATCCTTACCAGATGCCCGAACCACCTCAACTGGCTCCTTTCAACGCAAAGGAGTAGCGGCTCTGCCCCGAGTTCCTCACGAATGACTGAGCTTCTCACCCTATCTCTAAGGGAGACGCCAGCCACTCTCCTGAGAAAACCCATTTCGGCCGCTTGTACCCGCGATCTCGTTCTTTCGGTCATTACCCAGCCTTCATGACCATAGGTGAGGGTAGGAACAAAGATCGACCGGTAGATCGAAAGCTTTGCCTTACGACTCAGCTCTCTTTTCGTCACAACAGTGCGGTAAAGCGTATGCAAAACCGCCCCTGCTGCTCCGATTCTCCGGCCAATCTCACGTTCCATTGTTCCCTCACTCGAAAACAAGACCCCGAGGTACTTGAACTCCTTCACTTGGGGTAAGGACTCATTCCCTACCTGTAGCAGACAATCCATCGGTTTCCTGCTGAGCACCATGGCCTCAGATTTAGAGGTGCTGATCCTCATCCCAACCGCTTCACACTCGGCTGCAAACCGATCCAATGAGAGCTGAAGGTCACAGGCCGATGATGCCATCAGAACCACATCATCCGCAAACAGCAGAGATGAGATCTTCAGACCACCAAACTGCAACCCCTCCCCACCACGACTACGCCTTGATATCCTGTCCATAAATATCACAAACAGGATTGGTGATAAAGCGCAGCCCTGGCGGAGGCCAACCCCCACCGGAAACGAGTCCGACTTACTACCGAGAACCCGTACACAGCTCTCGCTTTGAGCGTACAGAGATTGGATGGCCCTGAGAAGAGACACCCTCACCCCATACTCCCGCAGCACCCCCCACAGTATCTCCCGGGGAACCCGGTCATAAGCCTTCTCCAGATCTACAAAACACATGTAGACTGGATGAGCAAACTCCCAAGCTCCCTCTAGGATCCTTGCGAGAGTGAAGAGCTGGTCCGTTGTTCCACGGCCAGGACGGAATCCGCATTGTTCCTCTTCAATCTGAGGTTCGACTATCGGCCGAACCCTCCTTTCCAGCACCTTGGAGTAGACTTTGCCGGGGAGGCTGAGAAGTGTGATACCTCGGTAATTGGCACACACTCTCTGGTCCCCCTTTTTGAAAATAGGAACCACCACCCCGGTCTGCCACTCCTTCGGCACTGTACCCGACTTCCACGCAATGTTGAAGAGGCGTGTCATCCAAGACAGCCCCTCCACACCCATTGCTTTCAGCATTTCTGGACGGATCTCATCAACCCCCGGGGCTTTGCCACTGTGGAGTTGTTTGACTACCTCAGTGACTTCCACCAGGGAAATTGACGATGATCCCCCATCAGCCTCCAGCTCTGCCTCCAACATAGAGGGCGGGTTAATCGGATTCAGGAGTTCCTCAAAGTGCTCCTTCCACCGACCGACCACCTCCTCAGTTGAGGTCAACAGCGTCCCATCCTTACTGTACACAGCTTGGATGGTTCCCCGCTTCCCCCTCCTGAGGTGCCGGACGGTCTTCCAGAAACACTTTGGTGCCGACCGAAAGTCCTTCTCCATGGTTTCTCCGAACTTCTCCCACACCCGCTGCTTTGCCTCTGTCACGGCAGAGGCTGCAGCCCTTCGGGCCTGTCGGTACCTTGCAACTGCCTCAGGAGTCC
>CASHTC010001177.1:0-5000 GCA_949357725.1 Hyperoplus immaculatus
GGGAGGGAGAGAGAGGGGGGGGGAGGGGAGGGAGGGAAAAGGGAGGGAGGGAGGGAGAGACAGGGAGGGAGGGAGGGAGAGATAGAGAGATAGAGAGAAGGAGGGAGAGACAGACAGGCAGGGAGGGAGACAGACAGACAGACACACACAAAAAAAATTTAACATTAACATTTTTTACCATCAAATCAAACGTTCCGCTCTCAGTAAATTAAAGATCATGTTATAATCTTCTGGGTATTTTCATTGACAGTTAAAATGTTTGACGCCCCATCGTTTAGTTTAGTTTAGTTTACAAAAACATCCCAAACTAATCTAATGTTATTAACCCAGGTTACTCTAATGTTAACCCATATTAACCCATGTTACTCTAATGTTAACCCATATTAACCCAGGTTACTCTAATGTTAACCCATATTAACCCAGGTTACACTAATGTTAACCCATATAACCCCCAGTTACTCTAATGTTAACCCATATTAACCCATGTTACTCTAATGTTAACCCATATTAACCCAGGTTACTCTAATGTTAACCCATATTAACCCATGTTACTCTAATGTTAACCCATATTAACCCAGGTTACTCTAATGTTAACCCATATTAACCCATGTTAATCTAATGTTAACCCATATTAACCCATGTTACTCTAATGTTAACCCATATTAACCCATGTTACTCTAATGTTAACCCATATTAACCCAGGTTAATCTAATGTTAACCCATATTAACCCAGGTTACTCTAATGTTAACCCATATTAACCCAGGTTACTCTAATGTTAACCCATATTAACCCAGGTTAATCTAATGTTAACCCATATTAACCCAGGTTAATCTAATGTTAACCCATATTAACCCAGGTTACTCTAATGCTAATCTAATATTAGCCATATTAACCCAGGTTACTCTAATGCTAATCTAATATTAAGCCCATATTAACCCATGCTAACTCCTGTTGTCCCTACCTGTAGTTTCCCCAGGCTAACCCCTGTTAGTCTAACCCCTGTTAGGCTAACCCCTGTCAGTCTAACCCCTGTCAGTCTAACCCCTGTTAGTCTAACCCCTGTTAGTCTAACCCCTGTTAGTCTAACCCCTGTCAGTCTAACCCCTGTCAGGCTAACCCTAACCCCTGTCAGTCTAACCCCTGTTAGTCTAACCCCTGTCAGTCTAACCCCTGTTAGTCTAACCCCTGTCAGTCTAACCCGTCAGTCTAACCCTAACCCCTGTCAGTCTAACCCCTGTTAGTCTAACCCCTGTCAGTCTAACCCCTGTCAGTCTAACCCCTGTCAGTCTAACCCCTGTTAGTCTAACCCCTGTTAGTCTAACCCTAACCCCTGTTAGTCTAACCCCTGTTAGTCTAACCCCTGTCAGGCTAACCCCTGTTAGTCTAACCCCTGTTAGTCTAACCCTAACCCCTGTTAGTCTAACCCCTGTTAGTCTAACCCCTGTCAGTCTAACCCCTGTTAGTCTAACCCCTGTTAGTCTAACCCTAACCCCTGTTAGTCTAACCCCTGTTAGTCTAACCCCTGTTAGTCTAACCCCTGTTAGTCTAACCCTAACTCCTGTTAGTCTAACCCCTGTTAGTCTAACCCTAACCCCTGTTAGTCTAACCCCTGTTAGTCTAACCCTAACTCCTGTTAGTCTAACTCCTGTTAGTCTAACCCCTGTTAGTCTAACCCTAACTCCTGTCAGTCTAACTCCTGTCAGTCTAACCCCTGTTAGTCTAACCCCTGTTAGTCTAACCCCTGTCAGTCTAACCCCTGTCAGTCTAACCCCTGTCAGTCTAACCCCTGTCAGTCTAACCCCTGTCAGTCTAACCCCTGTCAGTCTAACCCCTGTTAGTCTAACCCCTGTCAGGCTAACCCCTGTTAGTCTAACCCCTGTTAGTCTAACTCCTGTCAGTCTAACCCCTGTCAGTCTAACCCTAACTCCTGTCAGTCTAACCCCTGTTAGTCTAACCCCTGTTAGTCTAACCCCTGTCAGTCTAACCCCTGTTAGTCTAACCCCTGTCAGTCTAACCCCTGTCAGTCTAACCCCTGTTAGTCTAACCCCTGTTAGTCTAACCCCTGTCAGTCTAACCCTAACTCCTGTCAGTCTAACCCCTGTCAGTCTAACCCCTGTCAGTCTAACCCCTGTTAGTCTAACCCCTGTCAGTCTAACCCCTGTTAGTCTAACCCCTGTTAGTCTAACCCCTGTCAGGCTAACCCCTGTCAGTCTAACCCCTGTCAGTCTAACCCCTGTCAGTCTAACCCCTGTTAGTCTAACCCCTGTCAGTCTAACCCCTGTCAGTCTAACCCCTGTTAGTCTAACCCCTGTTAGTCTAACCCTAACCCCTGTCAGTCTAACCCCTGTTAGTCTAACCCCTGTCAGGCTAACCCCTGTTAGTCTAACCCCTGTTAGTCTAACCCCTGTTAGTCTAACCCCTGTCAGTCTAACCCCTGTTAGTCTAACCCCTGTTAGTCTAACCCCTGTCAGGCTAACCCCTGTCAGTCTAACCCCTGTCAGGCTAACCCCTGTCAGGCTAACCCCTGTTAGTCTAACCCCTGTCAGTCTAACCCCTGTCAGTCTAACCCCTGTTAGTCTAACCCCTGTCAGTCTAACCCCTGTCAGGCTAACCCCTGTCAGGCTAACCCCTGTTAGTCTAACCCCTGTTAGTCTAACCCCTGTCAGGCTAACCCCTGTCAGTCTAACCCCTGTCAGTCTAACCCCTGTCAGTCTAACCCCTGTTAGTCTAACCCCTGTTAGTCTAACCCCTGTCAGTCTAACCCCTGTCAGTCTAACCCTAACCCCTGTCAGGCTAACCCCTGTCAGGCTAACCCCTGTTAGTCTAACCCCTGTCAGGCTAACCCTAACCCTGTTGTTTCTACCTGTAGTTTCCCCCACAGTCGGCACTTGCTGCAGCCGACACAGTCCATGATCCTGGAAATGTTCTTAAAGTGGAGACGGAACTCCTCCTGGGAGGCAAAGGAAAAGTATATTGTTTATTTATTTATTTATTTATACTCTAGAGATCAATTGAGGGGAGTGTGTGTGTGTGTGTGTGTGGCAGCGCTGCCCTCTTTCACCTTTAAAGTCTTAGCTTCCAACTTGTGTCCGGCGAACATGGATTTCTCGTCAAAGTGCATCGGGAACGTTCTGGAAGAGACAGGGACATTCAGTTTGATTCAATTAAATATATTATAAATTTAAACAACAGCAGTTTTTAATAAATTCATTGAGGAATAGTGTAGGAGCCATTTTTGTAGTTTTTAAGAAGTTAAAGACGAGTGTGTGTGTGTGTGTGTGTGTGTGTGTGTGTGTGTGTGTGTGTGTGTGTGTGTGTGTGTGTGTGTGTGTGTGTGTGTCTCTCTCTCTGTTTGTGTCTGTCTGTCATCCAGACTCCACATTTAAAAAGCCTTACATTACATTTACCCTCTACATTAAACACTAAAGCTTACTTGAGCTATTTGAAGAATTTTGTGTGTCTGTCTGCCTGCGTGTCTGCCTGCCTGCCTGTGTGTCTGCCTGCCTGTGTGTGTGTCTGTCTGTCTGTGTGTCTGTCTGTCTGTCTGTCTGTCTGCCTCCCTCTTTGTCTATCTGTCAGTCAGTCAGTCTGTCTGTCTGTCTGTGTGTGTGTCTGTCTGTCTGTCTGTCTGCCTGCCTGCCTGTCTGTCTGTCTGCCTGTCTGTCTGTCTGTCTGCCTGCCTCCCTCTTTGTCTGTCTGCCTGCCTGCCTGCCTGCCTGCCTGTCTGTCTGTCTGTCTGTCTGCCTGTCTGTCTGTCTGCCTGCCTCCCTCTTTGTCTGTCTGCCTGCCTGCCTGCCTGCCTGCCTGTCTGTCTGTCTGTCTGCCTGTCTGTCTGTCTGCCTGCCTCCCTCTTTGTCTGTCTGCCTGCCTGCCTGCCTGCCTGCCTGCCTGCCTGTCTGTCTGTCCGTCTGCCTCCCTCTTTGTCTGTCTGCCTGTCTGTCTGCCTGCCTCCCTCTTTGTCTGCCTGCCTGCCTGCCTGCCTGCGTTACTCTAACCCTTTTCACTAAACACTAGCCCTTACTTGAGCTCGTTGAAGAACAGCAGCAGCAGTTCCTTGGTGCCCGAGTCCTCTTGTGAGTTTCCAGTGTAGAGGTTCACGAACGCTTTCTCAAAATACGGCGCCACCTGGAAGAGAACAGAACATTTAATTTTTTCTAAAGATTATTTTTTTGGCATTTTTTAAGCTTTATTAGACAGTACAGAGTTGAAATGGGGAGACAGAGAGACAGAGAGAGAGAGAGAGAGAGAGAGAGAGAGGGGGGGGGGGGGGGATGACCTGCAGTAAAGGTCCACGGGTCGGATTCGAACCCGCGACCACTGCAACGAAGGCCGGAGCCAATATGGTAAATGCTCTATCCACTACGCCACCGGAGCGCCCAAGAACAGAACATTTTTAACACTTAACAATAACGGTACAGTATCTCACAAAAGTGAGTACACCCCTCACATTTCTTCACATTTTTCTTTATATCTTTCCATGGGACAACACTGAATAAATGACACTTTAATACAATGTAAAGTAGTCAGTGTACAGCTTGTATAACAGTGAAAATTTACTGTCCCCTCAAAATAACTCGACACACAACCATTAATGTCTAAACTGCTGGCAACAAAAGTGAGTACACCCCTTAGAAAAAATTTACAAATTGGGCCCAAAGTGTAAATATTTTGTGTGGCCACCATTATTTTCCAGCACTGCCTTAACCTTCTTGGGCATGTAGTTCACTAGAGCTTCACAGGTTGCAACTGGAACCCTCTTCCACCCATTTATGACAGCATCACAGAGCTGGTGGATATTAAAGACCTTGCGTTCCTCCACCTTCCATTTGAGGATGCCCCAAAGATGCTCAATAGGGTTTAGGTCTGGAGACATGCTTGGCCAGGCCATAACCTTTACCCTCAGCTTTTTTAGCAAGCCACTGGTCGTCTTGGAGGTGTGTTTGGGGTCGTTATCATGTTGCAATACCACCCTGCGGCCCAGTTTACGAAGGTTGAGTGC
>CASHTC010001177.1:15000-40000 GCA_949357725.1 Hyperoplus immaculatus
CTACTGCATCCTAACTAGCTTATTTTTATCGTCGGATGTAGTACGTAGAATAGAGAAAAGAAAGAGTATGCGATTCGGAACGCAACCTTTGTGTATGTGTTTATAAGTGTGTGTGTGCAAGCATGTCTCTGTCTGTCTGTCTGTCTGTCTGTCTGTCTGTCTGTCTGTCTGTCTGTCTGTCTGTCTGTTACCTCTGGACATGGCTCCACATGACAGTCCTTGATGGCACAGTGTCCGTCGTCGGCCCAGAATGGACACGGTCTCTTCAAGTTCACCTGGAGGAAAAGAAAGAAAGAATATATATGAGATATAACTTTAAATCTATCTATCTATCTATCTATCTATCTATCTATCTATCTATCTATCTATCTATCTATCTATCTATCTATCTATCTATCTATCTATCAATACAGTGTTCATACAGATCATTAAAGGTGTACTATGCAGTTTCAGAGGAGGGTTTTTTTTCCTTCTTTCTTAAAACTTTTGAGCTATAAACAATGAAAAACCTTTCAAATAAATAAATAAATAAATAAATAAAATTCCAAATATTTATATAACACTCAACATTCCAGGCAGCAGACATTATACAAAAAAACATTTAAAGGTGCAGTGTGTAATATGACATCATCAAGAAAGTTCTACAAAGTTCTAGAATGCAACGCTCCCTGGGTAACCCCAACCCTTTAGAATAATAACAGAAGCTACAGTGGCCTTCAAGGACAAGAACAATTCTGAATTTCAAACAATGCACCTGATGACATTCCAACTATGACACTTTCAAGATGGCGGCACTAGGCCTTGGTCCAAAATATGCAGAAACATGGACATATATGAGACCCTTTCTAAGGGGAAAAAAAATAATTCAAAACATTTTTTTCAGCTATTATGCACTAAATTAAATGTACTTATGGATATTATAATTACTTTCTACAAAATCTGCTAGGAAATAAAACCCAAAATTCTACACACTGCAGCTTTAAAATAAAACAAATATTCAAATAAATATTTTTTTAAATTCTTCACTCCACACACTCATTGCCATTTGATCGTGTCATCAAACACTTCATTGTTCGGTAAAAAATTAAACAGTGTTTTAACTTAAAGACCTACTTCACCCATACGGAACCGGCGTTCTATCATTATAAAATCACTATTATAATATAATGAATGAGGTTTTTCTTCCCTCAGTCTTCCCTTGGCCCAGCTGTCCTGTTAATCCTAACCCTACATTTTTACTGAAGTGATGTCATATCAGTAAAATATAGGGTTAGACAGTGAGACCATGAAACACTCTTTCTGCCTTTTCTCAGGCTAAAATTTCTAAAATGTTTGCACATTTATACTACACAGGATCTCAGAGGTCAATACACCTTCATATTCCCACTGGTGAAGTACAGTAGGCCTTTAAACAGTGAAAGGGATTTTTTTTTTCACCTATTTTGCAAGGAATTATATTCTAGACATTTCCAGTAAACAATCTGAGGTTAAAAACTTGAACTACACGGGTGCGCCCTTAGCTCAGTTGGTAGGGCGTCCCCCCCCCCCTTAGCTCAGTTGGTAGGGCGTCCCCCCCCTTAGCTCAGTTGGTAGGGCGTCCCCCCCTTAGCTCAGTTGGTAGGGCGTCCCCCCCCCATGGGCCCTTAGCTCAGTTGGTAGGGCGTCCCCCCCCTTAGCTCAGTTGGTAGGGCGTCCCCCCCCCTTAGCTCAGTTGGTAGGGCGTCCCCCCCCTTAGCTCAGTTGGTAGGGCGTCCCCCCCCATGGGCCCTTAGCTCAGTTGGTAGGGCGTCCCCCCCCCTTAGCTCAGTTGGTAGGGCGTCCCCCCCCCATGGGCCCTTAGCTCAGTTGGTAGGGCGTCCCCCCCCCTTAGCTCAGTTGATAGGGCGTCCCCCCCCATGGGCCCTTAGCTCAGTTGATAGGGCGTCCCCCCCCCATGGGCCCTTAGCTCAGTTGGTAGGGCGTCCCCCCCCATGGGCCCTTAGCTCAGTTGGTAGGGCGTCCCCCCCCCCATGGGCCCTTAGCTCAGTTGGTAGGGCGTCCCCCCCCCCATGGGCCCTTAGCTCAGTTGGTAGGGCGTCCCCCCCCCCCATGGGCCCTTAGCTCAGTTGGTAGGGCGTCCCCCCCATGGGCCCTTAGCTCAGTTGGTAGGGCGTCCCCCCCCCATGGGCCCTTAGCTCAGTTGGTAGGGCGTCCCCCCCCCCATGGGCCCTTAGCTCAGTTGGTAGGGCGTCCCCCCCCCCATGGGCCCTTAGCTCAGTTGGTAGGGCGTCCCCCCCCCATGGGCCCTTAGCTCAGTTGGTAGGGCGCCCCCCCCCCCATGGGCCTCGGCCAGCAGCGGACCCGGGTTTGATTCCAGCCCGCGGTCGTTCTCTGCATGTCGCTCCCCTCTCTGCCCCATTTCACCTCTGTCTCTACACTATCAATAAAGCATAAAAATGCCAAAAAAATATCTTTAAAATATCTTGGACTACACATGTTTGTTAACACGTTTTCAAAGTGCTGCTATGCAAACATCTGCTCAGCATTTTTATCAGAGGGACCACAAATGCAAAAATTAACGGCACACACACACACACACACACCGGCAGAGACACAGGCAGAGACACAGGCAGAGACACACATACACACACACACACAGGCAGAGACACACACACAGGCAGAGACACACAGGCAGAGACACACATACACACACACACACAGGCAGAGACACACACACAGGCAAAGACACACAGGCAGAGACACACATACACACACACACACAGGCAGAGACACACACACAGGCAAAGACACACACACAGGCAAAGACACACAGGCAAAGACACACATACACACACACACAGGCAGAGACACACATACACACACACAGGCAGGGACACATATACACACACACACACAGGCAGAGACACACACACAGGCAAAGACACACACACACACACACACACACACACACAGAGACACACATACACACACACACACACAGGCAGAGACACACACACACACACAAACACACACACACACAGGCAGAGACACACACACAGGCAGATACACACACACACAGGCAGAGAAACACATACACACACACACAGGCAGAGACACACATACACACACACACAGGCAGAGACACACAAACACACACACACATTTCACAATATCTTCACAGTATTATCTTACATCAGTCTTCCTTCCTGTTATGTAAAAAGCGAAAACTAAAACTGCCAAACGTCTAGTGGTGTGTGTGTGTGTGTGTGTGTGTGTGGGTGTGTGTGTGTATGTGTGTATATGTGTGTGTGAGTGTGGGCGTGTGCTGTGTGTGTGTGTGTGTGTGCTAAATCACATTGTCAAAATCAGTGAATATCTCCTCATGATCCACTAGCTATTTGTACTGTGTGTGTGTGTGTGTGTGCTGAAAATAAATCCAGTGTTAATACACAACCAAGGCTCTGTAACACACACACACACACACACCACACACACACACACCTTAAAGACTAAAAACAGAATGCTAAATATAATAACTGAAGCTGCTATATTGTTTTAAATGACGTTTCACACGGAGGCATCTGCTCAGACCGGTTAGATCTGTTTAGGATTATGAGCGAATGAGGGAGTGTCTCTACGTAGCTACTGACACAAAAGAGAGGGAGGGAGAGGGAGAGAGAGAGGGAGAGGTAGAGAGGGAGAGAGAGAGAGAGAGAGAGAGAGAGAGGGAGAGGGAGAGAGAGAGAGAGAGAGAGAGAGAGAGAGAGAGAGAGAAAAAAATGCAAAAAAGTTGGAAAAACCTTGCAGTGAGTGAATGCCTAGGCTCTGTAAACGGGCATGTTGCTATAGCTACAGTGAGTGAGTGCCTAGGCTCTGTAAACGGGCATGTTGCTATAGCTATAGTGAGTGAGTGCCTAGGCTCTGTAAACAGGCATGTTGCTATAGCTACAGTGAGTGCCTAGGCTCTGTAAACGGCATGTTGCTATAGCTACAATAAGAGTGTGCCTAGGCTCTGTAAACAGTGTTCAGTGCAGCTCTCACCCGGTAGTATCTGAAGTAGTCTGAACTCACCCGGTAGTATCTGAAGTAGTCTAAACTCACCCGGTAGTATCTGAAGTAGTCTGAACTCACCCGGTAGTATCTGAAGTAGTCTAAACTCACCCGGTAGTATCTGAAGTAGTCTGAACTCACCCGGTAGTATCTGAAGTAGTCTAAACTCACCCGGTAGTATCTGAAGTAGTCTAAACTCACCCGGTAGTATCTGAAGTAGTCTAAACTCACCCGGTAGTATCTGAAGTAGTCTAAACTCACCCGGTAGTATCTGAAGTAGTCTAAACTCACCCGGTAGTATCTGAAGTAGTCCTTCTCCGTGAGCCTCTTGATTCGAGGGTAAATCCTGAAGTTGTTGAACGCGTCGATACTTTCCACGTCACAGAAACAGTCGTCAAGGTAACCGGTCAGCTGGGGAGGAGCGAGACAGGGTTCATTTTAATATCATTTATAATATCTGTGTGTGTGTGTGTGTGTGTGTGTGTGTGTGTGTGTGTGTGTGTGTGTGTGTGTGTGTGTGTGTGTGTGTGTGTGTGTGTGTGTGTGTGTGTGTGTGTGTGTGTGTGTGTGTGTGTGTGTGTGTGTCTGTCTTTCTGTGTGTGTGTCTGTCTGTCTGTCTATCTATAATTTATCCGTCTGTCTGTCTGTCTGTCTGTCTGTCTGTCTATCATTTATCCGTCTGTCTGTCTGTCTGTCTGTCTGTCTGTCTGTCTGTCATTTATCCGTCTGTCTGTCTGTCTGTCTGTCTGTCTGTCTGTCTGTCTGTCACCCCAAGGGATCTACAAGTTGAATTCAATACTTTCTAACACCTTTTTAATCCAACTTAAAACATTAAATCTAATGCCAACGTCATGAAGAACATACCGGCAAAAGTAGGACGGATATTCTGGAATTTAATTTTTGATTATTTATTTATATGTATATATTTATTTTTCCTGTACAGAGCTCTGTCTTTGTACACCTTTGCTTTCCCAAATATGTATCGTAAATATTTCTGTTAATTATTACTATCTAACCAAATGTCTCTCACTTTTGCCTGGTAATTAAATTTGTAGTTAGCAAAATAAAAAATTTGATTGTTTGTTTTAATTTTTTAAATCAACCGACTTACTTACCTACCAAAACCGTATAAATGAAAAACAAACGGGTGTATCCCAGTAAAACCAAAGCTGTGTATTAACAGTGTGTTAGTAGACAGCTTTGTGTTTAAACAGACAGGTAAAGCAGGTGTGTGTGTGTGCGCAGTATTAAGAGGTGATCACCAATAATCTAGGCATTGTTTAAAAACGCCTTCCTATGTTTACTAAACACCTCACCTGTGTGTGTGTCTGTCTGTCCGTCTGTCTGTCTGTCTGTCTGCCTGTCTGTCTGTCTGTCTGTTTCTCAGCCCTATTCTGAAGGTTATCACAGAAGGATTTGTTCATATGTTGTTAATTGTCTGATTTATGAGACATTTTCTTCTGACAAAACATGCTGAAAATGCATTTTTTTAAGACCTGTACACAGTATTTTTAAAGTTATAGCTGCATCCGAAATCTGTTCTGCAAAAACTTTGCACACACATATGTTGTAAAAAATAATAAAGATTTTAACTCTTGCTTTATCCACCATCTAAATGCACACATAAGTAGTTAAATAGATTCAGCCAAATTTGCAGAATTATCCAAACATTTCTAGAAAAACTTGTAACACAAAAGAGTATTATTTTAACGTCAATAACCAACTGGCAAAGTTTCATAATGATATCTATAAGTTAAAAATGTTAAACCCTATTTACCTGCTGTGACTATGCCTTGAAATTGAAACTGAAATATTGATTTAATAAGCGTTTTCTAGTCTCACAGTGAGTCAGAGGTTCATAAACAGCTGTTAAAAAAGTCAACGTATGCTACACAAAAGCAGTATTTAAGCCAAACCTCTTGATGAAAAAGTCCTCCAAGCGTCAGGAAAGGCAACAGAATAAAAATCCCTCGCAAAATACCTCTCCGTTTCATGTTTTCTTTTAAATATAACTGTCAAATTTCAACTTCCTCTAAATGAACCTGTCCCCATGTCAGCTCAGTCTGTGCCTGTGTGTTCGTTCTCTCTCTCTCTCTCTCTCTCTCTCTCTCTCTCTCTCTCTCTCTCTCTCTCTCTCTCTCTCTCTCTCCCTCCCTCCCTCTCTCTCTCCCTCCCTCTCTCTCTCTCCCTCTCTCTCTCTCTCTCTCTCTCCCTCTCTCTCTCTCTCTCTCTGAAACCCGCCTCCAAAACAAGCAGCTGTCAAAATAAACCCCGCCTCTTTTTTTTACATAGTCGCCATTTCTGTAGTTTTTTGCCCAATAGGAGCGCTGTTTGGCCGAACGCTTAAGAACTACAACTCCCATGAGGAAAGGGAAGCAGGAAAGAAACGCTTGAATGTCACTAGCCAATCACGTTACACCACGCCTTTTTAACAACAACGTCTGGTCGCTCTGTGTGTGTGTGTGTGTGTGTGTGTGTGTGTGTGTGTGTGTGTGTGTGTGTGTGTGTGTGTGTGTGTGTGTGTGTGTGTGTGTGTGTGTGTGTGTGTGTGTGTTATATCGATCATTTAAACGTGTATATACTGTTGCTTGCTTAGGGACAACATATGGAAACTAGCACTTCTGCTTTAAACTGGCATGTGTACAGCTGTTCATTAATATGCACCGTCCCTAACAACTAAATAAATACAAATTTAAATAAAAAGCCTCGTGATGTTTATATGAAGCAGTTTAAAATGAGGAAACCAGCAGTAAAAACGTGAAATATTTAAAAAAAATAAGTAAATAGTGTGAGTTACGTTTGCCTCATCCAAAGTGTCGTTACTAGTCATAGTTGGTATTATTTAATTATATTATATCGTTGTATTATTGTTCATATCAGGTAATATGAGGTAAATTCATCCCTTGTCATTTTAGCTTGGCCTATTATTATTAAATGAACAAATCTGATTATTTTAAAGACGACATATGAGCTGGTAAAAGCATTAGTTTCATAGATTGATAGATAAATTAAAAAAATAATAATTTGATGCATTATTCTTCACAGGTGTTAAATAAAAATATACAAATAGGAAAAAAAATACAATAAATATATAGAGAGAGACCACCTTCCGTTTAATAACTACCATACGATCAAAATATATATATATATAAATAATTTTAATTTATTTTCTCTCAGGCGACAGTAGAAAGTGCTGGAAGGTTTTAGCTGAAATGAATGGTCGCCACGTTTAATGTTTCCTTAAGGCTAGTAGTGGGAAATAAAAATAAAATAAAACCCCTGTAACAGGCTAATTAAATAAACAGCGATTGTAGGTTTAACTCACCTGACAAAAGCAGCTCTGGTCTTCTTCTGGCTCTTGTACTTCCACGGGTTTTTCGTTCTTTAATTCTATGTTGTCTTTTTGTTGAAACCAACCGACAACAACAAAGTTCCCAAATGCCCAGGCTGCCAGAAACACTAGGAACGCCTGTATAGTTACCCTCCACATCCCTGTGTGTGCGCCTGTGGGAAAACTACTCTAAAAAACAATAATAATAGCGATTTATAACACCAAAAAATGAATAAATTGGGTTTTTCTGAGGCGACAGTAGCTTCAGGTTAGCTGTAGTTAGCATCCGCAGGCTAACGCTGGTACGCTGGTAATAAATCAGCGGGTGATTGTAGTGAGCGAACCCGGGTTTTGAGGCTCCTCACACGGATACACAGAGCTCACGTTCCCCTGACAGAACCGGGGTCACGGGTCTAAGATGTCTCATATTCACTGTCACACAGCAGAAGTTAGTTTTGCTCCTTTAGGCACTAGCATCCCATTTTGCTTTTCCCCTTCCTTGTTGCATCAAGTTTGCATAATATATACTTCACTGCCGGTTCAGATCTTTCAAAATAAGATAAAATAATATAGCCTAGCAGTTGTCAAAATACAGCTCCGGAAAAAATTAAAAGACCAGTCTGGATTTTTCTCAGATCTTCATCTCTACATTACTTATTGAAAATGCTCTAAATGACAAAACATGTATTGGAATTTGGTAGAAATGTTGTCAGTAGTTTATATTATAAAACCAAAATGTTCATTCTACTCGTAGCGTATAACGATGCGTTTAGGATCCTCCTTAAGCGTCCTAGATGGACTAGTGCTAGCTCTTTGTTTGTGACTAGTAATGTCCCCACCTGTCATGCTGTGTTGAGGAATTTAATGTATAAATGTATGTGTCGACTTCTAGAGTCAAAAAACAAAGTAATGATGTCACTCACTGACACTAAACAGAGTGATACAAGGTTCTCCTCTGGGTTGTGGAAACATTGGAATCGATGCTTGTATGTATTTTAATTTGTGTTGACATGTATTTGTATTGTCTTTTTATATGGAACTTTGAGTCCGGAATAAAGTATTCATTCATACTCAAACATATGCCTATATAGAGCAAAACGAGAGACACTGAACATTGGAGTGGTCTCTTCATTTTTTCCGTAGCTGTAAATGTGCTTCACAATGTAGATTGAAAATGAATACACAAAATCAATTTACAGCAATGCATTTATTTAAACACAGTTCTTATAACTGGTAAATACATTGTGTTAATAACATATACACAAAAAGGTGCTACAAGGGACTTTTAAATATTTCTGAAACAGTTAAATTTTTCCTCTGATGATCATCATTTACATGTAACAGCAAATGAGACCATCAGTGCAAAGAATGCTATTTTTATATAGTTTTTCTTAATGCCTTTGTCATGGGGTATACGCTCACCCAGGAACAACAGCTGGTATAGTAAAAACACTACTGCTTTTGTCCAAAGGGGGGCGCTAGAATTAACACAAACTGAAAGTTCCTCAGAGCATCTCTAAATGTGATATAAAATAAGTTGAATCTCACATGGGAGTTATCAATGTTTTTTTTTTATTTTTTTTATTTCAGTTCGAGAAAAATAAAAAGACAGGGTTAAGGGTTTGGTGAAGGCACAGACAGAGTAATCATTAAAATAACATATTCACAAAGCCAAATTTAGTCACTCTAAAAACCTAAATTTATTGCTTTTTGGTAAGGAAATTGAACAGTACATCAAAACCATCTATGATTTTTTTTTAAAGAAGAAAACTGCTAAAACTATTTAGTTATGCTCTATTTTCAATGTTTTTATTGATTAATAAAAACATTGAAAATGCTCTGCCCTTGACTAATGTATTGTATATGTAGTAAGGACTGTTTTTGTATGTTGTTACTGTATTGTATCATAAAGATTCAATAAAGGTTTATAAAAAAAATAAAAAGTACAGACATTTCACACAAATCAACTTCTGACTCGGCAACAACTGTAGGAGAGAAGTAGATACAAGAATCACATGACGAAGTTAATAGTTAAGCTGATATGTTGACTTTAAAGAAACACTAACACGAGGGGCTGATCTCTTTTTATCACGGCTGCCCTGAAAGCTGAATAAACATTCACACAGCAAAACAGAACACTTAAAAAAAGTCTCCCTGGAAATGACCTAGTCTTCTGATAATGACATAATTAACAAATGCGTGTGTGTGTGTGTGTGTGTGTGTGTGTGTGTGTGTGTGTGTGTGTGTGTGTGTGTAAATGAAGAGCCAATCTTGTCTGAACTTGAATAGACGGAGGAAACGCCCTCACACACACACACACACACACACACACACTCACACACACACACACACACACACACACACACACACACAGCAGCAGCAGGAGGCGGAGCTGAAAGAGCTTCAACGTCATTTACCTGAAACAAAACTTAAAGTTTGTCAGAGAGACAACAGGGCTGCTGCGTTCGACACATAAACTCTCTGTCTGTCTGTCTGTCTGTCTGTCTCTCTCTGTCTGTCTGTCTGTCTGTCTGTCTGTCTGTCTGTCTGTCTGTCTGTCTGAGTAATTATCAAACCGAACTCCTCTGGACTTTATCAACGACTGAATCTAATACTGGTGAGTGCAGCTGATTATATTAACAACCAGCAGTCAGACAAAACCTGTTTTCATTTCAGGGATTTATCCATAGACGTTTACTGTAAATACTCTGTTTTTTTAATCATATAACAAAACTAGTTTGTTAAGGAAAAAGATTGGTTTATTTTATAGACACATATACAGTATATACCTTGTTGCCTCTGCTGCAAATCTGAAGCGGTTTATCACTCTGTACTTTGATTTATGACAGCTGATAGTTGTGGTAACCCGAAGGCAATAATGCACACACGCCAAAGTGAATGGACAGTCCCAACAACCAATAAGAACAGAGAATCGGAGCCTCGCTCTTATTGGTCAAAGTGTCAGCTCATGTTAACTTTGACCAATAAGAAATCATATACCCCAGCTTTAACAGCCAAAGTATACAAGGCATTGAATACAATACAGCGGGGTACACAGGTATAGGCACAAAGGTTCCGGGAGGCAGGATATAAATAAGTGTGACACTAATTCAGTCTATAATAGTTATAATAGTTATGACACTCATCAACGTGAGTTCTATACTAACGTCACGAGGCCCTCTATGTTAGGACACAGTGTTTTATTACTTTACAAGGCCCTTACTGGTCTTTGACCTGCTTATATCACATCTTTATTGTCTTAAGTTTGTGCCCTTATCATCCCCGCTAGAGCGGGAGCAGAGCCGGCCCGAGGCATGAAGGCTTGGGCCGGCTCTGAGCCCAGTGGCGATCCGCGATGCGCCGGTTCTGTTCTGGCTGGTAACCGAGGGAACATTCAGCACAGGACATTGAATTATGTGCACACTCGATCCAGGAGAGGTGGTCGCTCCAAGCAAAGGGGTTGCGCTTAGCCACACATCGCAGTGCGGTTCCCAGGTCCTGCTTCGCTCTCTCAACCCATTGGTCTGAGGGTGGTAACCCGACGACAGGCTGACCGAGGCTCCCAGCGCCCGGCAGAAAGCCTTCCACACTTGGGAAATGAATCGGGGTCAGAGACGAGGTCAGTGGAGGCGAAACACAAGACCGATCAGAAAGCGTAGCAGGCCAGCATGGGGTTGATGGGAGAACTTGGCCCGAGCAGAAACCGTGCAGGCGAGAAGAATGACCGCGTGTCAGCATGGCCACCAAAAGTGTATCTTCAGGAGGGACAGGGTGCGACTCAAACTAGGGTGACGTGTGGCCCGCCACCAGAACTTGGGAGGGAACCGAACTAGGGATGAAAAGACGGTTAGGGGGCCGTTACCTTGATCCTGTTCTGTGGCTTGGGCCTCCCTGATGAGGGACTCTATCTCCCAGGTGACAGCCACTGCCTTGGGGCAGGAAGGAGAGAGGATAGTGTCAGGAGGAGCCGGTGTGTTCACAGTGTTAAACTGACGAGAGAGGCAGGCAGGACTCAAAATTATGCTTCCCGGTATTTTGATATATATATAGGGGAGAACGGGTAATCTGAGCCACTTTTTACATTTGCTCCCCTCTAAGTGAGCTAAAATGATTTATCACTCAAATGTACACATTTCCCATTAATTCAGGATGTTTCCTAGAAATTGGCATTAGCAGAATGTTTTCAAGACAAAGGGCAGTGAAAATATGATTGTTTTAAAAAAAGTTGTCATGTGGCTCACTTTACCCCAGCTGTGGGGTAAACTGAGACAGACCAGAAAAATCAATGGGGTAAATTGAACCACTTACTTTTTCCACTCTAAAATTACCATAACAACACATATTGTAACAGTAAGAATCCTGAAAGCTAGCCACACATTCCAGAACTAATGTCAGACTAGCAAAAGAATGATGGGGTTTGGTCAATTAAGCAAAGCAAATGTTCTAAACACTTGAAAGTAACTCTGAACAAAATCAAATACAACACATTATAATTCAAAAGGTTTTAATAAGATTCAAATGAAAGATAGAACCAGTTAGATTAGAACAGAGTCTGGGGGTCAGAACACAGGACCCTTAGAGCCAGCTTGTGTCTGGGGGGTCAAAGCATAGGAAAATCAGAACCAGCGAGAACAGCCTGGGACTCAGAACTCAGGAGAAGACCCAACTGGATTATAACATCAGCCTGTCATACTCTACAACTAGGCCTACTCTGCATTCCAGCCCTGAAGGTTACAGGGAAAGATGAGAAGGTGCTCTTTCCGTGTGGTTGCCCCAGGTCGTCTTCGTGGTGTATTTCCTTGGCATAATGGCTTTTCTACAATGTGTATGACATTAAAAACTTAACTTAACTTGTGCCTCATGGTGGGGGACAGTGAGACAGTGGCTCACTTTCCCCCACAGCATTTGGCTCACTTTCCCCCACCACCACAATTTGAGAAAAAACTACCTCTCTTAGCATTTCAGGCTAATCTTTAGCTAATATCATCACATGGTTTTTATATGTTGGTAGTTCATCAACACGTATGATAGAAGTTTTTCTACAAAAATACATTTGCTTTGGCACAACAGTTGATTAAGTTGACAGCAAGAAAATTTACTTTTACATGCAAAATACCTATTTTGGTGAAAAAAACATGCTTACCACAGTACCATGAGGTCCTCTCTTTCAGGGCCACGGAGAAATGAGAGGGGCTTGAAAACATATATCTCACATGACCATAAATGTTTTCCGTTGCCTAGATACAGGGGGTGGCTCACATTACCCGATGCCTCAGATTCCCCCGTTCTTCCCTATATATATTTTAATTGTAGAATTTATACTTAAACATTTTGATACAAGTGACCAATAAATGTGTAACAGAACGTTTTGTAATACTTTGACCTCTGTCCTCAGGGTGTAGAAATGGCTGCTGCCCGAAATCTGCAGTCTGAGGATCAGTTCCTGTGCTCCATCTGTCTGGATGTCTTCACTGATCCAGTCACCACATCATGTGGACACAACTTCTGCAAGAACTGCATCACTGAACACTGGGACACTAATGACCAGTTTCGGTGTCCGCTGTGTAAAGAGGTTTTCAACACAAGACCTCAGCTTAGAGTCAACACCTTCATCTCTGAGATGGTTGGTCAGTTCAGAGCGTCAGCTCAACAGGAAGCCAGCAGCAGCTCAGAGCAACAAGCTGCAGAACCAGGAGAAGTTCCCTGTGACGTCTGCACTGGAGCCAAACTGAAGGCCCTGAAGTCCTGCCTGGATTGTCTGGTCTCCTACTGTGAGACTCACCTGGAGCCTCATCTGACGGCTTCACGTCTGAAGAGACATCAGCTGATCGACCCTGTGGAGAACCTGGAAGGCAGGATGTGTGTGAAGCACGATAAACCTCTGGAGCTGTTCTGTAAGACAGACCAGACATGCGTCTGCATGCTCTGCTCTGTTTTAGACCACAAGACTCATGAGTTTGTTCCTCTGAGAGAAGAATATGAAGAACAGAAGGCGGAGCTGGGGAAGACAGAGGCTGAACTTCAGCAGATGATCCAGAAGAGACGACTGAATATTCAGGAGATCGAACAGTCGGTCGACCTCGGTAAAGAAGACGCAGACAGAGAGATAGCAGAAGGTGTTGAGGTCTTCACTTCTCTGAAGGAGTCTGTGGAGAAAGGCCTGAATGAGTTCATCAACACAATTGAAGAGAAGCAGAAAACAACTGAAGAACAGGCCGAAGATTTCATTAAAGAGCTGGAAGAAGAAATCTCTGATCTGATCAAGAGAAAGACTGAGGTGGAACATCTCTCACAGTCTGAAGACCAAGTCCATCTTCTCCAGAGTGTCCAGTCCCTGAAAGCTGCTCCACCCACCAGGGACTGGACAGAGGTCAGCGTCCGTCCATCATCATACGAGGGGACTGTGGTGAGAGCTTTGGCTCAGCTGGAGAAGACACTCAGTGAAGAGATGAATATGCTGTTTGAAGCAGAGCTGAAGAGGGTCCAGCAGTTTGCAGTGGATGTGACTCTCGATCCTGATACAGCAAATCCCTGTCTCATCCTGACTGGTGATGAAAAACAAGTATATGCTGGTGATGTGATGAAGAATCTCCCTGACAACCCAGAGAGGTTTTCTGATTATTTGTATGTCTTAGGAAAGCAGAGTTTCTCTTCAGGCAGATTTTACTACGAGGTTCAGGTCGGAGAAAAGACTGCGTGGGATTTAGGAGTGGCCAGAAAATCGATCAACAGGAAGGGAGGAATTGCACTGAGTCCCCAGTGGGGTTACTGGACGATATGTTTGAGAAACGGAAATGAGTACAACGCTCTTGCTGGCCCTCCAGTCCCTCTCTCTCTGAAGTCGCGCCCTCAGAAGGTGGGGGTGTTTGTGGATTATGAGGAGGGTCTGGTCTCCTTCTATGACGTAGATACTGCAGCTCTTATCTACTCCTTCACTGGCTGCTGCTTCACTGAGAAACTCTTCCCAATCTTCAGTCCCTGTCTTAATGAGGGTGGTGAAAACTCAGCACCTCTGATCATCTGCCCGGTCAGTCAAACTGAGTAGACTGATCACAGATTTTCCTTCTTAGAAATCTGGGGCGAAATCTGACGCTCATGGGGTAGTGGGTAGAACTACAACGATTGATTGATTGATTGATTGATTGTTCCCTGGGAAACCAGTTTCTACCAGCTCTTTGATAAAAACAGTTCAGAATTAAGATAATTTTTTTGTTGTTGTTCTTAAAGGCCTACTTCACCAGTTTGAATATGAAGGTGTATTGAATTCTGAGATCCTATGTAGTATAAATGTGCAAAAAAAAAAAAAACGGTTCATCCTAGCCTGAGAAAAGGCAGAAAGAGTGTTTTTTTTAACCCTATATTTCTCTTTCTCGTGACATCACAGAAAGAGAAATATAGGGTTAAAAAAAAACGTACTTTGTAAATATTACTGTGATGTCTTTTACTGTGACATCACAGTAATATTTACAAAGTACGTTTTTAAAAGTAAAATATCTGTTTTTGATTTAGCTCTTCATTTTAATTTCCTACCATTCCTTTGAAATGTGACTAAAACCCTTATCCACATGTATATGTATGAGTGTGTGTATGAATGGGTGAATGTGGTAAGCTATGTAAAGCGCTTTGGGGCTGAGAAAATCGGCTAGAAAGAGCTTTATAAGTCAAGTCCATTTACCATTTACACAGCTAAATATCATGCAAGGTAAATTAAAAATTGAAAGTTGTTTTTGATACATTTGTAAACATGCAACTCTGCCATTAAATATTAAATGATGAAGCAGCAGCAGTCTGTTTGTATTTATTGGGGTTTTAAAGCGTTTTGTACAAAATATTTTACTTGGTTTGATCGTCCGGACCTTTGCAATAAGGTTCAGACAGACTGAGTTTGATGTTCTAAATACTTTAAAGGAGACGTAAGTGACATTTGTTTGTTAATATACGTGTTGAATCACTCTATATTCATACAGCAATCCCTTAAACAGTATGCACAGTTCATAACACATGTCTCTATCTATCTATCTATCTATCTATCTATCTATCTATCTATCTGTCTGTCTGTCTGTCTGTCTGTCTGTCTGTCTGTCTGTCTGTCTGTCTGTCTATCTATCTATCTATCTATCTATCTGTCTATCTGTCTGTCTGTCTGTCTGTCTGTCTATCTATCTATCTATCTATCTATCTATCTATCTATCTATCTTAAACAGTATGCACAGTTCATAACACATGTCTCTATCTATCTATCTATCTATTGGCGCTTTTCCACCGCATGGTATCAGCTCGACTCGACTCGACTCGACTCGCATTTTTGGCGCAATTTCATGGTACCTGGTACCACGTAGCGGCTGCTTTTTTGGTATCGCCTCGCTCTAGGTTCCAAGCGAGCTGAGCCGATGCTAAAAGGTGACGTTGGCAGACGGCCGGCCACTGATTGGCCAGAGACTATTGTCTGGCCAATCAGTGGCCAGAGACTACCGGCTTCATTCTGTTGTTTATTCTCCCCAACTCTCCGGGACTTTTGAGTGTATTTACGCCGCGTGCAGCCTCTCTTTCATTTGATTTGCATCACAGATCCGAATTTATTTTCCATATATATTCGCTAAGCTCACCCAGTGTTGGTTGTTGGGGAAGTTACTTACATACGAGAGGAGACATGTAGGGCAGCTAGCAGCTAGGCTAAATAGTAGCCAGCTGGGACAGACATGATAGCGAGCGATTACATTACAAGCCTCGGACTGAACTGATTACCTCAATAAAATATTCAGGCTGAGACACGGCTTGCATTTGAAAACACGTATCCTGAAACAAGCACTAAACAGTTAACTTTATCATGCCCGTGTTTACGTGCATAGGGATGTACGTGACGCATCCCTACAGCTGACTGTGTGGCAGAGTCACACATCGGGACAACAACCATCCCTTTTAATGGCCCGTAGCAATATTCTTCTACTTATTTTAGCAAACAGATACAAGGGGGGTATTTCTTAAACATTTTTCATCCGTGTTGTTGGCGGTTGGTTCAGTTAATAGTGCAACAACTGCTCGTAATTTCTGCTTCGCTACTTTGCTCCGGAGTAGGCTTTCAGCACCTTACGACGACCCCGCCCACGTTCAGCAGGTACTATTTGCGGTGGAAAACGACCCGTGCTGCTACCAAACCAAGTTGAGTCGAGTCGAGTTGAGTCGAGTCGAGCTACATGTGCGGTGGAAAAGCGCCATATCTATCTATCTATCTATCTATCTATCTATCTATCTATCTATCTATCTATCTTAAACAGTATGCACAGTTCATAACACAGGTCTCCCAGTCATTCAGCTTTGGAGTAACTGCCAGTTAAAATTTCAAGTATCCCGCTCGTTTTTATCCAATCAGGAGACAGAGTGCTATAAAGAGGCGTGGTCTCTGTGCCCATGAACGATGACTCGCTGCTCTCCATCGCGGCACTATCTGATGAAGACGGCTGTGTGTTCATGTGGTGGTGACGTAGGGACGAGGGAGGGGACTGCTGTGTGTTCATGTGGTGGTGACGTAGGGACAAGGGAGGGGACTGCTAACTGCTAGTCAGTTACTAAAAGAACCAAACCACTCACTGAACCTTTAAAGGTCACATATTATGCTAAATGCACTTTTTAAATGTGTTCTAACATATCCATGGGTCCACGGTGTGCCTAGACTGCCAAAATATTTAAAAAAATAACCATCTCTCCTTTTCTCACTCTCCCCCTTTCTGAAACCTCCACCCCTCCTCCCCAATATACTCCAGTCAGAATTCTCCCCTTTTCTGACCTCAAAAACTGGAAAGCCAGAAGCTTCCACTGTGCAGCCCACACCCCTATTTCTTATTGGTCCACGGCCCTGACAGACAGAGGGCGAGGCGTATCTGGCTTCGCTTCCGGACAGGGGGCGGGGGGAGCTCAAAGATTGTATATTTACGAGGGGAGCTGCAGCTCTTTTTAAAAAATAGGCCATTGTGAGATTAGCTGAACATCAGCATAGTACAATAAATTATCTGAAAGTTTTTTTCAGCAAACAATTAAAGAAAAACGTATTAGGGACCACTAAGACCATATAATATGGTGTATAACAGACCCGAAAAGTGTACAATATGGGAGCTTTAAAGCTTCATAGGTGAGTTGCTAACATTTTCAATTGTTTTTTGGTCTGACAGAGGCATTGATTGTACCTGGTGTTTTATTGTTAAATACTTTGCATCAATCAAATCAATGAATCTTAAGACTTCCGAAGATACAGTGTCACATGAGCGGTCAGTCAATGAAACACAGCAGCAACTTATCATCAACATTTAACTGGGACTAAAACTATAAATAAAACGTGAGAAAAACAAAATATTTCAATAGTTCTAATTTATTCATGATTTGGCATTTGGTAACAGCAGAAACCAATACATTTTAAGTGCACAATCAGAAGAAGTTCAGAATCCAAGTCCAGCCCTTATTCTTATGTTGATCAGAAACCGTTACAGAAGGCCTCAAATCAAAATAGTCAGTCTGATGTATGAAGACTATCTAACCATTCGTTTACTACAGTCTTCCCAACTGAACATGATAAAAAGATGCTCTAGCTATTAACAGATTTATTCTATAACAATTTAAGTTTCTTTGATTCAAATTTCTTGATTTTGTGTCTATCGAGCACTGAAGCCGAACTGAGCTCTACAAACCTGTTTTAAAACATGAAACATTTATTTTTATGACACTCAAAGAGAAAACAAAGAGACATCTCAAATCAGTGGAAATTATCTCGATTACAACCGTGTACATTGCTCTTTCACCACGGAACACAAACAAAATATTACCTGTACACCGTTATCTAATCAATACAAAAGCAACCAAGTAAGACAGTTAAAGATTGACTGGCAGAGTAAATGAATAACTACGTAATACATATTGGACAAAACAACACAATCAAAGAATGAATGTTTTAAGAATATCAACCATTAATCCAGCACTAAATGAAAATGAAATGTTCAAAACACAATACAAATTAAAACAGGTTAAAAAAACAGAATAAAACTTCTAATGCTGCAACTAAGGTTAGGGTTAGGGTCACTTGGTTCCCCTAACCCTATAAAACACAAACACAATGTCCCATCATAATGAAAATATACAATGAAAAACTCAAACATTTTCCGTTAAACATCATAAAAACCAAAAGAAAACAGGACAAATATACAGATTTGAGATGCTGGAAACATTAAATTTACATGGTTTTCAGACCAAGAGAGCACTGCAGACCATGACTCTTACAGCAACGCTCATACAACAATAATTCTTAATACCTTGAAAATCCTTAGACACATATCTTCCACATTAATCAGCGAGATATATTTGTTGCTCATAGATTTGTTCTGTAAAGTTATGTGAGTTGTAAACAGTTAGATCAAAATGCGGACGATAGTGCAGAGTTACTAAAAATAGTCACTAGATGGCAGGTTCCTATTATGAACTTTGTTTGAATTTGTTTCCAATTAACTGGAGAAACAAGTTATGGTTACATTTTACATGTTGTAAATAAATTATTCAAATTTGACAATAAGGCCTTGGTGTGGTACATTGCAAAAAACGAGTATGGAGATTATAGATTAGACTTGTGATAAATGGCATAATCAATCAAGTTTTGGGAGAATTGTGACATTCCTAGCTCAAAGCAGGGGGGATGATGATGATGATGATGATGATGATTAGCTGAATGGGGGCATTCGTATTGTGCCGCTGGAGATGAAGTTCTTGGACAAGCGCAAGACCAACAAGACGAAAGCAAAAGTACTTGTCTAGAAGTTTGTCATTCATCAAGTAAAGGTATTAGTTCAAAGGATATCATAAAGGTTGCCATCATAAAAACAAATAGTATATATACAGTATATATCTGGGTATCATTTATGCCGCGCCCACCACCAAAATCCATTGGAAGCTGCTGTCAATCACAAACTGATGACAGGTTTTTTTCCATTTCTGTTCTACACTCACAGAGACCTCCGCTTGTAAAATATTCATCTCACGCAAAATGTTAAAGTATGGAATCGTCCTCTCAGTGAAAGTGTGTGTGAAGGTAAGTAACACAGCTGGTTCAACAATCATCCTGTCTGAAGATCTGACCAGTGGGAGACGAGGAGAGAAACAACAGCTTCCTAATAATCTAGAAAGGTTTGATTCCTACTCTGTCCCGAGCTCTGAGGGCTTTGACTCACGGACTCACAGCTGGGATGTCCAGGTTGGAAAACAGTCTAATTTGGGGACTGGGTGTGCTAGCAGAGAGGGTTATATATGGTCTGGATTCTGGAGAATACGGTTCGATGGTTGTAATAACCTGATCGGTCTACTCAGTTTGACTGACCGGACAGATGATCAGAGGTGCAGAGTTTTTTCCACCCTCACTAAGACATGGACTGAAGAATGGGAAGAGTTTCTCAGTGAAGCAGCAGCCGGTGAAGGAGTAGATAAGAGCTGCAGTATCCACGTCATAAAACGAGACCAGACCCTCCTCATAATCCACAAACACCCCCACCTTCCGAGGAGGAGACTTCAGGGAGAGGCGGACCGGAAAGTCAGCAAGAGCTTTGTACTCATTTTTATTTCTCAACCATATAATCCAGTAACCATCCTCGGGACCCAATTTCTTTAGACCCTTCCTGTTGATGGACTCTCTGGCCACTCCTAAATTCCACTCAGTCTTTCCTTTAACCTGAACTTCAAAGTAAGATCTGCCTGTAGAGAAACTCTGCTTTCCTAAGACAAAAACACTATTTGTAAATCTCTCTGGGTTGTCTGGAAGTTTCTTCTTTGCATGACCATGATATACTTCTTTCCCATCATGAGACAGCATGAGTTTAGGATGGGCTGTGTCACGATCAAGGGTCACATCCACTTCAAACTTCTGGATCTTCTTGAACTCTGACTCAAGGAGCAGCTTCTTCATCACCTCAGCGAGTGTCTCCTCCAGCTGAGCTACAGCTTTCTCCACAGTCCCCTCATATGATGGTGGACAGACGCTGACCTCTGTCCAGTCCTTACAGGGTGGAGCAGCTTTGAGAGATGGAAAGCTCTGGAGAAGATTGAGTTGGTCTTCAGACTGAGAAACCTGTTCCACCTCAGCCTTTCTTTTCTCCAGCTCAGAGATTTCTTCTTCCAGCTCTTTGATGAAATCTGTGGCCTGTTTTTCTGTTGTTTTCTGCAGCTTTTCTATTGATTTGTTGAACTCATTCAGGCCTTTCGCAACAGACTCCTTCAGAGAAGTGAAGACCTGAGAACCTTTATCTTTCCTTCTATTTGCAGCTTTGTCACTGAAGTTGATAGAGCGATCCATCTCCTGAATCTTCAGTCGTCTCTTCTGGATCATCTGTTGAAGTTCAGCCTTTGTCTTCCCCAGCTCTGCCTTCTTTTCTTCATATTCTTCTCTCAGAGGAACAAACTCATGAGTCTTGTGGTCTAAAACAGAGCAGAGCATGCAGACGCATGTCTGGTCGGTCTTACAGAACAGCTCCAGAGGTTTATCGTGCTTCACACACATCCTGCCTTCCAGGTTCTCCACAGGGTCGATCAGCTGATGTCTTTTCTGAACTGGCATCCTCAGATGAGGCTCCAGGTGAGTCTCACAGTAGGAGACCAGACAATCCAGGCAGGACTTCAGGGCCTTCAGTTTGGTTCCAGTGCAGACGTCACAGGGAACTTCTCCTGGTTCTGCAGCTTGTTGCTCTGAGCTGCTGCTGGCTTCCTGTTGAGCTGACTCTCTGAACTGACCAACCATCTCAGAGATGAAGGTGTTGACTCTAAGCTGAGGTCTTGTGTTGAAAACCTCTTTACACAGCGGACAGAGGTACTGGTCATTAGTGTTCCAGTGTTCAGTGATGCAGTTCTTGCAGAAGTTGTGTCCACATGGGATGGTGACTGGGTCAGTGAAGACATCCAGACAGATGGAGCACAGGAACTGGTCTTCAGATGGCAGATTTCTGGCAGTAGCCATTTCTACACCCTGAGGACAAAGGTCAAAGTATTACAAAACGCTCTGGTACACATTTATTGGTCACTTGTGTTTAAATATCAAAGTGTGGTTAATGAAATATTGAGAAGCATGATTTTGAGCTCTATAGATATGGTTCACTTAAAACAAAACAAAAATTGTAATGATGGATTTTTATTCTAACTACACTCATAAATAATTTGCCATAAAATAAAATAAAAATTATAATAATGTTGTGCTATCCTTTCAGCCCCGAGGTCATATGCCTTGAGAATACTCCTGGTATGCCACCGACCCTAATGGCAGATCAACCCTTCTAGCACCGCAATGACCTCGGCCATCATGCGCTGGAAGTGTTCAGGTGCCGAGGCGATACCAAAACAAGTGTATACCAGATGAGGATACTCCCAGACCCCCTAAAGGCCCCTGGACGGATCTCATCAACCCCCGGGGCTTTTGCCACTGGGAAGTTGTTGACGATGATCCCCCATCAGCCTCCAGCTCTGCCTCTACCACAGAGGGCGCGTTAGTCTGATTCAGGAGTTCCTCAATGTGCTCCTTCCACCACCTGATTAAAGGTTACATATTCTGCTCTGCCCTAGGGGACTGTCTGCACCTTGCAAGTCCAACTCCTTCTTGGTCAGAAGGCTTTCCTAACCACTGGTGTCTACCACAGTGTTTGAGGGTTACCGCCCCTTGAGACACCTCACACTTTGAGACCACAGTGCCCCACCGCAGCTTTAGCAATGGAACTTCAAACATCATACACTACTGTTATCCTAGCTCCTAGCTAGTGGTTCAATGTCTCCAACCTCCACAGGGAGTCAGAAAAGCTCCAACTGAGGTGCGAGTTGAAGATCACTCCCTCCAGACGTTCTCAGTTCACCCACACAACCCGTTTGGGCCACAGGGCACCGACTCTGCTACCAGGTCTGTCCAGAGTTCCCCCCCGTCCCCGTCCCTTTGACCCAGCTCACCATCAGATGGTGATCAGTTGAAGCTCCGCCCCTCTCTTCACCCGAGTGTCCAAAACATGTCGCCTCAGATCAGATGATGCGATCACTAAATCCATCATCGAGCTTCAGCCTAGGGTGCTCTGGTACCACGTACACTTATGAGCACTTCCAAGCAGGGTCTCTCCTCCTCTTCCTCTGTGTCAAGGGATTTTTCTGAACCGTTTTTATTCTTGCCCTTTGCCCGAGACCAGTTTGCCTTGGGAGCACCACACTCCAAACAACACAGCCCTCGAGTTTAAAATGACACACAAACTGCTCCACCATGATAAGGTGATGGTTCCCCGGGAGAAACAAGAAACACCTGATGATTTATTTGAAACAAATAGCTGCTCAAGTTAATGCCTTTTGGGGAGTTTGTGTAAGAACATGAGTTTGATGAGACTGTCATGTCCCAACTGTTTACTCTGACTCATCACTGCATGTTGTGAGTGTATCTATGTAACTTCTGCTGCCTCTTGGCCAGGACTCCCTCGAAAAAGAGGTTTTTAATCTCAATGGGACTTTCCTGGATAAATAAAGGTTAAATAAAAAATAAGACAGAAATAACCACAATCAGGATTGTCAGAAATCACCTACCCCAGCTTTAAGTTCTGAGTTGTCAACACAGAACTAGAAATTAAAAGTCTCCTGAAATAATATCCTTAGTGCAAAATAAATGGGATGCATTATAAAGATAAAATAAAATGAAGTCGGAAATGTCTAAACAATATCTCTTAATCTCTTTTCCCTTTCTGGGAAATGTTTGTTGTCAAAATCCCTTTTTGTCAAAAACTCCACACCGCTACCTGTCCATACTTCGTGTGTGCTGAAAAAATCTGGTGTTTTCGCACAGCCTAGTCTCTGTAAACAGGTATGTAAACAAAGGGGGCCCAATGTAGCTAGCAACATGTCCGTTTACAGAGCCTAGGCTGTGTAATAACACTTGATTTTTTTCACTGCACACATAGCACGGAGAGGTGGCATAGTTGTGAAGAGATACAGTATCTCACAAAAGTGAGTACACCCCTCACATTTCTTCAAATATTTCATTATATCTTTTCATGGGACAACACTGAATAAATGACACTTTGATACAACGTAAAGTAGCGTGTGTACAGCTTATATAACAGTGTAAATTTACTGTCCCCTCAAAATAACTCGACACACAGACATTAATGTCTAAACTGCCGGTTACAAAAGTGAGTACACCCCTGAGTTAAAATGTCCAAATTGGGCCCAAAGTGTCAATATTTTGTGTGGCCACCATTATTTTCCAGCACTACCTTAACCCCCATGGGCATGGAGTTCACCAGAGCTTCACAGGTTGCCACTGGAATCCTCTTCCCCTCATTCATGACAACATCACGGAGCTGGTGGATACTGGAGACCTTGCGCTCCTCCATCTCCTGTTTTAAGAAGCCCCAAAGATGCTCAATAGGGTTTAGGTTTGGGGACATGCTTGGCCAGTCCATAACCTTTACCCTCAGCTTCTTTAGCAAGCCAGTGGTCGTTAGGAGGTGTGTTTGGGGTCGTTATCATGCTGCAATACTGCCCTGCGGCCCAGTTTACGAAGGGAGGGGATCATGTTCTGCTTCAGTATGGCACAGTACATGTTGGTATTCAATGAACTGTAGATCCCCAGTGCTGGCAGCACTTATGCAGCCCCAGACCATGACACTCCAACCACCATGCTTGACTATAGGCAATACACACTTGTCTTTGTACTCCTCACCTGTTTGCTACCACACACTCTTAACACTATCTGAACCAAATAAATGTGTCTTGGTCTCATCAGACCACAGGACATGGTTGCAGTCATCCATGTCCGTAGTCTGCTTGTCTTCAGCAAACTGTTTGTGGGCTTTATTTTGCATCATCTTTAGAATAGGCTTCCTTCTCGGACGACAGCCATGCAGACCAGTATGATGCAGAGTGCGGCGTATGGTCTGAGCACTGACAGGTTGACCCCCCACCCCTTCAAGCCCTGCAGCAATGCTGGCAGCACTCATACGTCAATTTTCCAAAGCCAACCTCTTGGTATGACGCTGAAAACGTGCACTCAACCTTCTTAAACTGGGCTGCAGGGCAGTATTGCAACATGATAACGACCCCAAACACACCTCCAAGATGACCAGTGGCTTGCTAAAGAAGCTGAGGGTAAAGGTGATGGACTGGCCAAGCATGTCCCCAGACCTAAACCCTATTGAGCATCTTTGGGGCTTCTTAAAACGGGAGATGGAGGAGCGCAAGGTCTCTAATATCGACCAGCTCCGTGATGTTGTCATGAATGAGTGGAAGAGGATTCCAGTGGGAACCTGTGAAGCTCTGGTGAACTCCATGCCCAAGAGGGTTAAGGTAGTGCTGGAAAATAATGGTGGCCACACAAAATATTGACACTTTGGGCCCAATTTGGAAATTTTTTCTTAGGGGTGTACTCACTTTTGTTGCCTTCAGTTTAGACATTAATGGCTGTGTGTTGAGTTATTTTGAGGCGACAGTAAATTTACACTATAATACAAGCTGTACACTGACTACTTTACATTATATCAAAGTGTCATTTCTTCAGTGTTGTCCCATGGAAAGATATAATGAAATATTTGAAGAAATGTGAGGGGTGTACTCACTTTTGTGAGATACTGTATTCACTGAGATTGACAAAATGTGATTTTG
>CASHTC010001177.1:45000-60416 GCA_949357725.1 Hyperoplus immaculatus
TGGACATGACTCTGGTGATCAAAGGTAAGGAATTAAACATGACAATAAAAACCAAACACACAGTGGGAGCTGCCCAGTACAACCAGTCGGATACAACAAGACCCTGACCAGCTTTGGGCGACTGTTCTCTAGTGTTTTAGCCACGGTTCGGTCCAATATTCCATGTTTTTTGTTTTCAAACTGTGTCCAAGAGGATCATCCTCCTTGTTACATGGTTTGATTGGTTCTATGAGGGATGAAACTTGACTGACTTACTGCAGATAACTTGGACACAGCTCTTGCCTTTAGTGCACAGAGATTGGATGGTCTTGAGAAGAGACACCCCCTCTCCCAATATCACCCTGATCTGCCACTCACACGCAATGTTGAAGAGACATGTCATCCAGGACAGCCCCCCCCCCCCCCCCCCCCCACACACCCAGAGCTCCGGTTACCTCTTCAGTTGAGGTCCCAGCCTTACTGTACAGCTTGGATGGTTCCTTGTTGACCCATCCTGAGGTGCCGGACGGCTTTCCAGGAGCACCTTTGTGCAGATCAAAGGTCCTTCTCCATGGCATCTCCAAACTCTTACCCGCTGCTTTGACTCTGACACAACAGATGCTAATGCCCTTCGGGCCTGTTGGTGCCTTGCAGATGCCTCCGGAGTAGGGCTGTCCCAACTCAGAATTTTCCCAGTAGAATCTTATCTGCCTGTTTATTCCAGAGATTCGACTATTCTCTGAACTATTTGGCAATCAGTAACCATTACAGTTCATATGTGAAAGGGGCTAATCTGAGTTCATTCTTCATGATTCCTCCACAGAGTCGACCAGAAGAGGTCACAGGTTGACAGTGGTCAATCTGCCCAGAAGCATCAAACACACATGGACTCTATATTTATGGTCTGTACATGTAGCAGCAGCTACTTTAACTTCTCTTGTGTTGATGATATTCTCCATGTTGCACTTTATACACCAGTCGATAGTCATTCGTCCAACATGGATCTGATGTTTGGTTCTGTGATTTTAGTTTGATTGTTTCCAGGGGTGTAAAGTAGCGAATTACATTTACTCGCGTTCCTGTAATTGAGTAGTTTAAGTGATTTTTAAAACCTATACTTTTACTTTTACTTGAGTATGTTTATTTTGAAGTATTGTACTTCGCTACATTTTATATCACCTGCGTTACTGAGTAAAAACATAGATAGGAGAGAAAAGAAAAGAAATACCACGGGGGGCTTTTATTTTTACGGCACAATACCGGAAACTAACACAGATAATGATCGACAGGAGGAGAGAACACAATGTAGGCCTAACTAAA
This sequence comes from Hyperoplus immaculatus, assembly GCA_949357725.1. Lineage (NCBI taxonomy): Eukaryota > Metazoa > Chordata > Actinopteri > Uranoscopiformes > Ammodytidae > Hyperoplus > Hyperoplus immaculatus. The sequence goes on from CASHTC010001177.1 coordinate 46,300, forward strand.
TGATAACAACAAACATTGCTTCCCTTTATCATTAAAACAAAATAATCCTAGTTAAACTATCATTGTACCGCACGTGAAGGCTTTTAAATGCAGCAAGCCTTTCATCGGCCCCTCCCTCATAGGCTAGTTTAGCTTTCAGCTTAACAGTGCAGAGTAGGATGGAGACGTTTCGTGTTGCCGGGAGCTTTGAAACACCTCCAGAAGACGGCAGAAAGTCAGCCTTTGGTCGAGAAGAAAGGTAAAACTAATGGGCAAGATATGTTACGCGCGGACACGCGAGTCAGATGACATGCGCGACCGTGAGAGAGAGAAAAAAAGGCATATGCGACCCAGCTGCACCTCAAAACATCATATGCCCTCACATTCCTGCTAGCAAAAGACATGCCCTATCAACAACATTTTCAACGGTTTATTTTGATTTTGACACTTATTTTATTTAATCATTAAAAATATGTTTTACAAAGGATATTTGCATTTTCCTTGTTTTCAGTTCAATTAGGATGTTTAAAGTCAACAGTCATGGTTTCAAATGTTACATAAGTGCATGTTATTATAATTGTCTATAATAATTGTGATTACACAATGTCAATCAAAATAATCAAGACTATGATTCTTGTCAAAATCGAGCAGCCTAACCTTGCAATTTCCATGGTTTAGATCAATTACACAATTACATTGTTAGAACTGCAGCTGCAGTCTGTTTAGGTCTGTAGACCGGTTAAATTCCCACATTAACAGACTATTTGCTCCATATTTGCTTATCTAAAGTATAATGACACAGTGTACATCCATACATGTGTGGTGACATCATTTGTTTAATTTGTGCACTTTAATTTGTAAAAGTGTTGCATTAATTAAACAAAACTAGTTTAAGATGTATATCCCCTTGTCTATATATAGCCTATGCCCTACACTGAAGAGACCCCCGCCCCCTCCCGCTGTTAAAAAGTAACTAGTAACTTGTACTTTAAGTACATTTTAAATCAGCTACTTTTTCACTTTTACTTCAGTAGATTTTTAGACCAGTACTTTTACTTTTACTTAAGTAAAATTTCATTCAAGTAATCATACTTTTACTTGAGTAGAATATTTTTGTACTCTTTCCACCTCTGATTGTTTCATTCATATAGTATTCTGTTTCAGCTGCTGCAGGAAAACTTAATCAGTTTTATAAAGAATGAGTTGAACAAGATCAAGAAGCTTCTGAGTCCAGATTACCCAGAATGCTCAGAGAGTGATGATGAGGAGGAAGAGCAGAGAAAGAGCAGCAGAGAGGCATTCCTGAAGATCACTCTGGACTTCCTGAGGATGATGAAGCAAGATGAGCTGGCTGACCGTCTGCAGAGCGGTAAGATCATTTTTCTAGAGGTTTAACGAGATGGTGTAACAGGACATTCACTAATGTCTCATAGATGAAGGAACAAATGTTTATCTATTTAAATGGTCATATAATAACTCATGTAACTGTCTTGTTTTTGTGTATTTATATAGGAACTTCTGCTACAGTTTATCAGCATAAACTTAAATCCAATCTAAAGAAGAAGTTCCAGTGTGTGTTTGAGGGGATTGCTAAAGCAGGAAACCCAACCCTTCTGAATCAGATCTACACAGAGCTCTACATCACAGAGGGAGGGACTGGAGAGGTCAATGATGAACATGAGGTCAGACAGATTGAAACAGCATCCAGGAAACAAGACAGACCAGAAACAACCATCAGACAAGAAGACATCTTCAAAGCCTCACCTGGAAGAGATGAACCAATCAGAACAGTGATGACAAAGGGAGTGGCTGGCATTGGGAAAACAGTCTTAACACAGAAGTTCACTCTGGACTGGGCTGAAGACAAAACCAACCAGGACATTCAGTTCACTTTTCCATTCACGTTCAGAGAGCTGAATGTGCTGAAAGAGAAAAAGTTCAGCTTGGTGGAACTTGTTCATCACTTCTTCCCTGAAACCAAAGCAGCAGGAATCTGCAGCTTTGAAGAGTTCCAGGTTGTGTTCATCTTTGACGGTCTGGATGAGTGTCGACTCCCTCTGGACTTCCACAACACTGAGATCCTGACAGATGTGACAGAGTCCACCTCAGTGGATGTGCTGCTGACAAACCTCATCAGGGGGAAACTGCTTCCCTCTGCTCGCCTCTGGATAACCACACGACCTGCAGCAGCCAATCAGATCCCTCCTGACTGTGTTGACGTGGTAACAGAGGTCAGAGGGTTCACTGACCCACAGAAGGACGAGTACTTCAGGAAGAGATTCAGAGATAAGAAGCTAGCCAGCAGAATCATCACCCACATCAAGACATCACAAATCCTCCACATCATGTGCCACATCCCAGTCTTCTGCTGGATCACTGCTACAGTTCTGGAGAATGTGTTGAAGACCAGAGAGGGAGGAGAGCTGCCCAAGACCCTGACTGAGCTGTTCATCCACTTCCTGGTGGTTCAGGCCAAACTGAAGAACACCAAGTATGATGAAGGAGCTGAGACTGATCCACACTGGAGTCCAGAGAGCAGGAAGATGATCGAGTCTCTAGGAAAACTGGCTTTTGAGCAGCTGCAGAAAGGAAACCTGATCTTCTATGAATCAGACCTGACAGAGTGTGGCATCGATATCAGAGCAGCCTCAGTGGTCTCTGGAGTGTTCACACTGATCTTTAGAGAGGAGAAAGGACTGTACCAGGACAAGGTGTTCTGCTTCATCCATCTGAGCGTTCAGGAGTTTCTGGCTGCTCTTCATGTCCATCTGACGTTCATCAACTCTGGAGTCAATCTGATGTCAGAAGAACAAACAACCTCCCATCCATCTGAAGAGAAACACTTCTACCAGAGTGCTGTGGACAAGGCCTTACAGAGTCCAAATGGACACCTGGACTTGTTCCTCCGCTTCCTCCTGGGTCTTTCACTGCCGACCAATCAGAATCTCCTGCGAGGTCTGATGACACACACAAGAAGGGGCCCAAAAACCAATCAGGTAGCGATCAAGTACATCAAGCAGAAGATCGAAGAGACTCCCTCTGCAGAGAAAAGCATCAATCTGTTCCACTGTCTGAATGAACTGAACGATAGTTCTCTAGTGGAGGAGATCCAACAGTCCCTGAGATCAGGAAGTCTCTCCACAGAGAAACTGTCTCCTGCTCAGTGGTCCGCTCTGGTCTTCATCTTACTGTCACCAGAAAAAGATCTGGACGTGTTTGACCTGAAGAAATACTCTGCTTCAGAGATGGCTCTTCTGAGGCTGATGCCTGCGGTGAAAGCCTCCAACAAGGCTCTGTAAGTAGGATGTATTCATCAACAAATACACTGCTATATTTAAAGTGGAAGACAAACAAATGACCTATTACCTGTTTTTTTTCAATCCTCTCCAGTCTGAGTGGCTGTAATCTGTCCAACAGAAGCTGTGAAGCTCTGTCCTCAGTTCTCAGCTCCTCCTCTAGTCTGAGAGAGCTGGACCTGAGTAACAACCACCTGCAGGATTCAGGAGGGGAGCTGCTCTCTTCTGGACTCGAGAGTCCGTTTTGTACTCTGGAGATTCTCAGGTCTGAACAAGTGACAGCTTGTCTGAAATTATTTTATACTTTTCTCTATATCACAGGTTCAATTGAATTCAAACATTTCCTCTCATCAGTAGGGTTGGGTACCGAACATGGCACAGTACCACAACCAACCCGCCCTGAACCGTTAATAAATCCCACGGCCAGACCTGTCTATTAGGGGGACAAGTGTAACCTAGATTTTGAATTTAAGACAATTTATTTACTGTCACCAAAAGTCAATATACAACATTTTAACACTTATTTGTTGTCTTTCCAAATTCTTTCCTCTCCAGTCTGAGTGGCTGTAATCTGTCAGAGAAAAGCTGTGAAGCTCTGTCCTCAGTTCTCAGCTCCCAGTCCTCTAGTCTGAGAGAGCTGGACCTGAGTAACAACGACCTGCAGGATTCAGGAGTGAAGATGCTTTCTGTTGGACTGCAGAGTCCACACTGTAAACTGGAGACTCTCAGGTTAGATCAAGTTACAGTTTGTCTTAAATTATTTTTAAAATATTCTCACACTTAAAGCTCTATTTAATTTGAAGGAACCTTAATTTGAACACAATGTCAATATTTCAAATAATTTTTTTCTTTATTAGGAGTTAACATTTCCGTAAAGTATACCGTTATTTATTCTAGTTCAGAGTAAAATGGAAAGAATGTCAACCAGTGTCAAGAATTCCTTGAATATGCGGTATCACCAAAGGTCCAGACTTGACATTTGAACACAGATTGTAATTTGTTGTCTCTTAATTTTTTACTCTCCAGGCTGAGTGTTTGTCACCTATCAGTGAGAAGCTGTGAAGCTCTGTCCTCAGTTCTCAGCTCCCAGTCCTCTAGTCTGAGAGAGCTGGACCTGAGTAACAACGACCTGCAGGATTCAGGAGTGAAGATGCTTTCTGTTGGACTGCAGAGTCCACACTGTAAACTGGAGACTCTCAGGTCAGGATTCATTAAACCATTCAATGTATGACCATTTAACATTTTACCTTTGTTAGTTGATTACCAGCCAAGTTAGTTAAATCATGTCTGGCTACGGAAGGTTACTGCTATGTCTTGCGGGAACACAAGCTTCCTCTTTAGGTCCACTTGCATCTCTCAGTCGAAACCTTGTCCGAGGAACCTTGTCACCTTCTGTAGGGCTTCTGTACTATGACTTCAGGTGGTGGTGCCTGGTTCTTGTTGGCTTTGACCCTTTTCTGGTCCACCCATTTGGTGCTTTCTGCAAAGGCCTTATCATGCCTCCACCAGCCAGTGAAGATGTGATTCAGTGTGCAAAGGTTCGCTCCACACTGCTTGAAAGATGGATGCACCCAACCCTCTGGAACTCCCTCCCTCCAAACATCAGCATCTCAGACTAAATAAACTCATTCAAAAGTCAACTCAAAACTCACCTCTTTAAGAAAGCATAATTACGCCTCACTCCAAACCTTATCTTTAATTTGTCTGTATTTTGTTTTCTTTTTCTACAAGTATGATTTTCTATATGTTTGATGTAAAGTGTCTTTGAATGACCTCCAATAAAGCACTATATAAATTCTATATAATAACTATAGTAATATCAACTACTATTAACAGTCAAGAGTAGGGCTGTCAAGCGATTAAAAAAATTAATCTAATTAATTACAGGCTCTGTGATTAATTAATCTAAATTAATCGCATACTTTTATGACACTTTTATACCTGTTTATAAACAGCTGTATAGCCTGCTACAGTTTGTTTCTCTCTCTCTCGCTCTCTCTCTCTCTCTCTCTCTCTCTCTCGCTCTCCGTCTCTCGTAACTTCTGTCTCCACAACAGACAGCGCTGCACTGCCAAATATGCCTATGCCGATTCATTCACCATCGTCGTACTCATGGGCAAAAATATTGACACACACACACACACACGGGGTGGGCAGCGGGAGACGAGACAGCTAGCAAACAAAATTGAGACACACAGAGGAAGATTGAGAGATACTGTTTTGAACCTATATTGTTGTACCACTAAATCAATAATGCCCAGACACTGCGGAGAATAAAGTAAGATGTCTTCCTACCTTCATGCTTATTTTCCATAGAGCCCTCGGCCCCACCCTTTCCTCTGCTTCTCTCTCCCTTTCACCCGTGCGGGCTGTTAGCTACAGGTGCAGCTCGGTGTAGCTCGCCGAGCTGCACACCACTTTTGCACCGGGTCAAAGGGCATTATAGAAGTGCGATTAATCTGCGTTAATTTTTTTAATCGCGTTAATTTTTCTGTGATTAATTAATCGAAATTAACGCGTTAATTTGACAGCCCTAGTCAAGAGATGACCAATGACTCTGCTATTGGTGTCAGGGGGAACTGTCAAGTGTGAATTAATCCAATTCACCTGCTGCTGCTGTTAATAGGCTATAAAGCTACCTCCGGGGCAGGCAGCAATGCATCTCACTCAACATGATTGCTGGAATAAAAATTTTTTTTTTTAAAAAGTGCTATAATCGGCCGGCCGATATATCGGTCAGGCCCTGAGTCTTTCCCATATTCGGACACAAGCATTGTACTGACTTCTCTTTCCTTGCCGGCTTGGAATTCTTCAACCATCGATGCAACTGGCAGGCGAAGCATTGTAGTCTTACAGGTTAACTGGGCTGAAGGATGGAGGAACACCCACCCATTTCTGCAAGAACTTGCTGCACATTTTCTCCATTCCTTTGACTTGATACGTGAGAAAGTCATGCAGCAGGAAGGGCCATTCCAGTCATGGTATAAAGTGTTGCACTGGGTTGCTGTGTCACTGACACGGCTGCTGTCCTTGAGGGAACTGTCGTAGTTCTTTCCAAACCATCAGATTGCTCTTGAATCGTTGGACTCTCTGAACCTTGAATGCTAAATATGTTTTTTGTTATCTTTCCTTTCAGAATGCTAAGACTCCTGGATATCTCAGGTTTCTCATTAACAAAAAACAAACAAAAGAAAACTCCCCATCACATTTTCCTGTGCATTGTTTTGTGTGTGCAGGCTGTCAGGCTGTCTGATCACAGAGAAAGGCTGTGTTTCCCTGGCCTCAGCTCTGAGCTCCAACCCCTCCCATCTGAGAGAGCTGGACCTGAGCTACAACCATCCAGGAGACTCAGGGGTGAAGCTGCTGGAGGATCCCCTCTTGAGACTGGAGACTCTCAGGTATGAAGAGGCTGCTGCAGCCACAAACAATCAGTCTGATAAGCCTTGTTTCGACTGAGCAGTACATTTCGGTTCAGTATGGCGCACAATTTTATTTCCACTGACAAAAATTGGGAAAGGTACGGAAATAACTGACCCTCCTCTTTCTTTCAGGGTGGAGCCTGGTGGAGTCCGATGGTTGAGACCAGGTCTAAGGAAGTGTAAGTGTGTTTTTAATATGATTGATGGATATACAGCAAGCGTTCAACCATCTTCAAACTGAGACATCCCTCATTCACACGTCTGAGGTCATGAGTCTTGAAAATGTCAATCAATGAGCAGGTGATAGATAAAAAACGGCACTGTGTTGTGTCTTGTTCTCTCCATCAGATTCCTGTGAACTCACACTGGACACAAACACAGTGAACAGACACCTCAAACTGTCTGACAACAACAGGAAGGTGACAGCAGTGGAGGAGGAGCAGCCATATCCTGATCATCCAGAGAGGTTTGAGGACTGGCCTCAGCTGCTGTGTAGTAAAGGTCTGACTGGTCGCCGATACTGGGAGGTCAAGTGGAGCGGAAGAGTTGAAATAGCAGTTACTTACAGAGGAATCGGGAGAAGAGAAAATGATGGTGACTGTGGGTTTGGATGGAATGATCAGTCCTGGAGTATGATGTGCTCTGATGATCGTGGTTACTCTGTCTGGCACAATCACAAAGAAACATCCATCTCCTCCCCCTCTGTCTCTCACAGAGTAGCAGTGTATGTGGACTGTCCTGCTGGCTCTCTGTCCTTCTACAGAGTCTCCTCTGACTCACTGATCCACCTCCACACCTTCAACACCACATTCACCGAACTTCTGTATCCTGGGTTTGGGTTTGGGTTCCAGTCTGGTTCCTCATTGTCTCTTTTTTAAATGGTGGAGAGTCTTCTGTTAGATAAAAACCAAGCCCCAACCACAGCGAGTTTTACCAGAATCCAATGCGGAAGTGACAAAAACTAAGTTCACCGAGTGGCCACTAAGAGGTGGAACCAAAACAGAGCAATTCGTCATCGACTCCCATGTTAAATATGCCGTTTTCACAGCATTATTAAACCTATTTACAGCCTGGTCCACAAAAAACCTTCTAGTCTATATTTTTAGGTTCTGCTTCGTTCCTCTCACTGCATTTAAATGCATTCATTATATTACAGAGAGATATGTCCCATCAAATAAAATGAGCACCAAGCCCAACCCAGAGGACCCTCCATATTATTTTATTTTAAATTAATATTTTTATATAGAAAATCCATGTGTCTTTCTTCAATAGCTACTCATTCATCTGACCCAGTGTCTCCAAATTATTTGTTCACACAAAATTCCTCAGATTTAGCCTCTTAATTTTCCTCTCAAAGTGCACCAGATTTATGCATTTCACTTTAAAAAGATGAAAAAAATCTCCCGGGGGGGGCATACCCCCGGATCCCCCTAGGAGAGTCAGGATCTCGGCAGGCTACTTTTTTTCATTGGAGGCACTAGCGGAAAACACTGGGTGTTTGAATGACATTTAACAATAGGTAATAATTTGGCCAGCGCTATCATTGGAGAGGGCCCCCCTAATGAAATTCCGCTTAGGGCCCCATGAGAGCTTGGGCCGGCTCTGGTTAAAATATACGAATAATTAGGGGTGCTGCCTCTTGAGTGACAGCTCTCCGCCCGCTGGCCCTCACTTTGCCTCGGAGGTATACGTCAGCTAGATGGGCGTATCTCCCCCGACGTCACATCGATGCCCTTTTTCAGTAAGAGGAAATGAGGCGGAGTAAAATCTGACAAGATGGCGATCCGCGTAGACCAGGACGATTGGATGCAGTTGGAATAACTGAGATCAGCCCGGATACTTAAAAAAAAGGTGGGAAAACAGGCACTTGTTACACCATGTAGTAGTTGCGTGTGGCACTTTGTAGTTTGGTTTATTTGAAGCTATAGTACTGACGTGATTCCTGTTGTTCTGAGTTTGTACCTTCATGGTTGAATGCACTTACTGGAAGTCGCTTTGGACGAAAGCGTCAGCTAAATAAAATGTAATGTAAAAATTATTTGTACATAAGTATTCACAGTCTATGCGACCAGGCGAGAGTCCATCTGTGGTTAATTCAGTTGTTTGGACATGATTTGGAAAGGCACACACCTGTCTTTACTGTATGAATCCTAAACCTTATACAATATAATTCAACGTGCGTGAAAATATTCCTAATTTATGTTGTAAACCTCCGTCTCTTCCGGAAGCTTTGCCTATTCAATGTTGGAAATGCTGATGACTTGTAACTTCTGTCGTGTTTAGTCTGATCTTCTTGCTCTTCACAATAAAAGCAAAATGTAATGTGAGTTTGTTTGTTGTCTTTCTAAAGTCAGGACTACTGAGATTATTAAACTGAAAGAAACAGTATACTGTATTGCCACTAATTTTATGAACACAGCAGTCTATTAAAAAAAATTGTCCTTTAAGTTTTTTTGTAGCCCAAGCCTTCTATCTATAACTAACTAACTTGTTTTTTTAACCTTAAAAAATATATATTTTATTTTTTTCTTATTTGCTTTCCTAATGTCTATTCTATACTTGATGTTTTTTACTCTTGATGTATTTGATGCCCCTGTTAAGCACTTTGAAAGGCATGTGTGTGTGGATGGGTGGGAGGGGGGATTGTTTTTGCGTGTATGAATATATCGGGGTGTGTCGTGGGAGGGGGGGAGGGGTGTTTTAAAGGTGCAGTGTGTAATATGACATCATCAAGAAATTACTAGAAAGTTCTAGAATGCAATGCTCCCTGGGTAACCCCAACCCTTTAGAATAATAACAGAAGCTACAGTGGCCTTCAAGGACAAGAACAATTCTACATTTTAAACAATGCACCTGATGACATTCAAACCAACATGGATTGCTCCATAAGACTTGCCTGCTCAATGTACAAAATGTAATATTAATATTTGTAATTCTCCGCTCGGGAGGATAATTCAGATTATTGGCAGAGGTGATTTTACACCAATGAGGACATATTTATGAATGAGGATATTGATTTTAGCTGATAAATTACTTCAAATGTTACACAGTGTCCCTTTAAGCACTTAACGTCTTTGTGTTACATTTACTTGTATGAAAAGTGCTCTATAAATAAAGTTTGATTGATCGATGATTGATATTTGTGCCTGTTGGATGTTCCAGTCCAGCAGAGGGCAGCATGAGCCTAATGATGGAGAGGGAGTGGAGTTGAAGCACACACACACACACACACAAACACACACACACACACACACACAAACACAGAACTTTGTGTTTGTGTGCAGAAATAACTATATAATAATAAACAAAAACTAGCCTGCTAGAAAAAAATTATACAGACTATAATGTTTTTTTTTGGTCCAGGCCTTAAATAGGTTTAATAATGCTGTGAAAATGGCATATTTAACATGTGAGTCAATGATGCAATAGGCCTACAACATTTTGCAAATAATTATTTTAGGCATTTAAAAAAAGCAAACAAATGAATACAAAAAAAAATTGAGCGGATGAGTTTGGTATCCTATTCTTATCTATTCTTATAATACATTTTTTTGCCAGACATACAAATATACATTATAATATACTTTATTTAAATGAACATATATTAATTTTTATCCTATTTAATTTCTGTTTTCCCTACTCATAATATGTTGTCCTTGTAATTGTGTTTACTGTGTACTCTCGTGTGTGTGTGTCTGTCATAGTGCTTAAGTTGAAGATGAACACAAAGCTCAAAGGAGAAAACTGATAATAATAAATAATAATAATAAAATAATTATTATTTTTATTTTATTAGACATCTTAATAGCAAGTAAGGCCTTTTTTATTATTATTTCACTATGTGTTATAAAAATGCAACTATACGATTAGATTAACCAATTACAAGATCAAGGGGAAAAAATCATAGGTAAGATGGAAATTATTTTAGAGGGTTATATGGAATAAAAAAAATATATAGCCTACAGTATTTTAAAATTTTAGGGATTTAAATTAGCATACAAATTAATACGAAATGATTTTGGTATCCTATTCTTATGTATACATTTTATTGCTAGACATAAGAGTATATAGAATATTTTACTTAAATTATCAATAAATATTAATTTTTATCCTATTTTATTTCTGTTTTTTCAGCACATTATATATTATCCTTGTGATTGTGTTTATTGTGTTCGCTCGTCGTCACTGTAAATGAGGGAAAAACCTCAGTGTCCTTTTAGTGAAAATAAATGTTATTGATTGATTTATACCGTCCCTGCGTTCCAATCCCCATACTTCCCTACTATTTAGTACGCCAGAAAAAGATTTAGGATGTCCCAATACATGCAGGTCAATTGCAGTATGCTGAAAATACATAAATGCCCCCACTAACTCCAATTGCATTTTGGAGTATCCGTCTTTATTCTTGAAATTTCTCGACATAAAAATAAAATCTTCCTTATCTGATTTTTTCTCTCTCTCCTGTATGTGGCCCTAAAACTCTCCTGTACTTCAGTATGTAGTGTAGTAAAAAGACTAAAACTCTTCTGTACTTTAGTATGTAGTGTAGTAAAAAGACTAAAACTCTTCTGTACTTTAGTATGTAGTGTAGTAAAAAGAAAAAGTATGCGATTTGGAACGCAGGGCTTCTTTATTGCATGACAGCGATTGTTGTGCTTTTACTTTGAAATCTGTGAACCCTGATTTCGTGTTGTCATCCGGGTGGGGATGCTGAGGATAGAGAGCATCCTCCCCTGCATCAAGGCCGTTAGTTTCAGTCGATACAATGATAGAAAGACGCTTAAAAACCACACTATCATTATCTTTAATAAATGTTATTGTATTACCATTAAGTGTGATTTAAACTCCAGGGTCTAGGGGCGGGTCGCGATGGTGGATTTGCCCGTGAATGGTGCAGTGTCGCCGGCGCACTGTGGCTCGGGGACTACCGCTAAGAAATCGTCGAAAAAGTCTCGCACACGGAGAGGCAAACGAGGCAAGAGGAGACGGAATAAAAAGCCAAACAGGAATCTCAAAACACCGCCACCGTATTTTCCACCCGAGGTACGTATATAGATAGATAGATAGATAGATAGATAGATAGATAGATAGATAGATAGATAGATAGATAGATAGATAGATAGATAGATAGATAGATAGATAGATAGGCAAGGCAAGTTTATTTCTATAGCACAATTCAGACACAAGGCCATTCAAAGTGCTTTACTGGGGCAAGATTAAAATACATAATAGCCTACACATTAGAAAAGCGAATGAATAGAAATAGAAAATTTAAATAAAATAAAAATGACAGGTTTATTTTTGTATTCGCTTTTCTAATGTCATATTCTACACCCAATGTATTTTATTCTTGGTGTATGTTATGCCCCTGTAAAGCACTTTGAATGGCCTTGTGTTTGAGTTTGTGCTATAGAAATAAACTTGCCTTGCCTAGAGATCACGTTCATAAGCCAGGGGGATTTATTTACGTTGTTGTGCTGAATTGTATATGCCTGTCAGAAACTGCATGGATTTGTTTTTTTGCTATTTTTTATTCAATATTTCAGAAAACCTTACTAATCGTATAAGCACAAGACATCTCTCACTGATATAGCAACAATTAGAAAGCTGAGCATAATAGTCAGTTGTAGGCTACAGTGCAACATGAATAAATATGCGGAAATGAAAGTCATCACTAAAAAATTACACACAAAATATATATAGATACAATAAGATATTCTATTGATAAATTATACATTTTGTCGGGGGTCAGATTTAATGAAAGTCCAGGTAAGCACTCATAAAGATAAAGTGCGTTTGATTTGTTGATCGGGTCAGTTTACAAGAGTCAAAGAAAATAGAAATTATTTTTTAGAGAAAGTTGCGAAACGGGGGGTGGTTGATAGTTGAATGCACCTCAGCTGTAGGATAAACCAGCAGACATTGTATTGTAGTGATTACTATGGCAAAATACAGTTTAAAATGTTATAAATATTATTTATTAAAGTAAATAAAATGAGCTTTAATACACACACACACACACACACACACACACACACACCGCAACAAACGCAAAACTGTAATACTGTAAAACAAAATGTACACAATAGACATTTAGTTTACACCACACCAGTTAATCTGTGTATATATCGATAACACGGAATAAAGATAACTATAATGTGCGTTAGATTTTATTAAAGGAGCCCCATACCTTCAGTCCAGTCAGAATACGTCACACAAACTCCGCTGAAATTTCTGACAATTTAACTTATAACTGTACAAAACGTTCGGATTAAACGGTTATAGAAGTTTACTAAATATGTTTTCCGAATCGGTGTCAACTAATTAACAGTTCGGTTTATGATTCAACAACACAAAGAATATCTTCCCGGTATTTTTAGTTCATTGTGATGTGGGTTGCTTAGGCTATCGCAGACGTCACACAAAACTGCACTCAAATTTCTGACAATTTAACTTTGAACTGTACGAAAGGTTAGGAATAAACGATGATATAAGTTGATTAAGTATGTTTTCTGAATCGGTGAAAACAAATGAACACTTCGGCTGATGATACAATAACAACAAGCAGCGTTAACTTGACTGTTTTTCTAGGTATTTTTAGTTCATTGTGATGTGTGTTGCTTTGGCTTTGGCAGACGTCACACAAAACTCCACTCAAAAATCGGACAATTTAACTTTAAACTGTACAAAACGTTTAGATGAAAAGGTTGTGGAAATTTACCAAGTGTATTTTCTGAATCACCGATAACTAATTTATATCTCGGCATATTCTTAATCAACCGGAAAGCAGCGTTTACGTCACTATTGTTGAGTTTAGTTGTGAGACCTGATACAGAAATCCCCTACCGTCAGTAACCGCTGCTGTTCTCTTGCTTTGGAGATGACGTCAAGCCAAACGCCACTCAAATATTTGACAGTTAAACATTAAATTGTTTTAAAAGTTCACACACTAGTAGGAGGAATTTGACCGACCATAATTTCTCCAATAAAAAATATTAATTTAAACTTTGTCATTAAAATAATTGTTTCGTTGTTACAAAAAAAATAAAATAGTTGAGATTAATTTTTTTTTTTTTTTTTTTTATAATAACCAACAACATTTTAAAACATTTACATTTTCAAAAAGGCACTTCACATTTATGTTCATGTCATACAAAACCTAGCGAGGGCAACATATTTGATTTGATTTGATTTGATTTATTTCAGACATATCAAAAAAAAAGAAAAATGAAAAGCATGAAAATACAATAAAAAAAATATGTTCAAATGATTTCACAAAAGAAATAAAAACAAACAAAAATATCAACAAATAACAGAAAAGATTGAAGGTGTGCAGGCTATAGCAGTTTGCCAGGTACACGTTTTGGCCACATTGTGTATAAAGTGTATTTGACTTTTTATTTTTATTTTAATGACTAGTCTC
>CASHTC010001178.1:0-5000 GCA_949357725.1 Hyperoplus immaculatus
CCCCTCCCTCTCTCTCTCTCTCTCTCTTAAGCTCTCTCTCTCTCTCTCACACACACACACACACACACACACACTGCACCCCTCTCTCTCTCTCTCACACACACACACACACACACACTGCACCCCACGCTCTCTCTCTCTCTCTCTCTCTCTCACACACACACACACACACACTGCACCCCACTCTCTCTCTCTTAAGCTCTCTCTCTCTCACACACACACACACACACTGCACCCCTCTCTCTCTCTCTCTCTCACACACACACACACAGACACACACACACTGCACCCCACTCTCTCTTAAGCTCTCACTCTTACTCTCCTCCCAGTATAAGTGTAGTTTTCAGACACTATCGGAGGCTAAATTAAATCAAGCTGCCGCTCTACCTCTACTCCACTCTACACACACACACACACACACACACACAAACACACACACACACACACACACACACACACACACACACACACACACACACACACACACACACACACACACACACACACACTCACTCTCTCTCTCCTGGTACTAAACCCTCTTCCCTCTTCCTTCACAAAACTAATTTTTCTGCAGATAGGATCTAAATGAGTTTTCCCCCCGGGCTGCGCTGGACTCTGATGTATATTGTGTGTGTCTTGTGTGTGTGTGTGTGTGTGTGTGTGTGTGTGTGTGTGTGTGTGTGTGTGTGCAGTGTGGCTATAGCAACTCCAATAGTAATCACCACACATAGACATATACAGCTCTGGAAAATAATTAAGAGACCACTCCAAATGTTCAGTGTCTCTCGTTTTACTCTTTACAGGCATATGTTTGAGTAGAATGAACATTTTGGTTTTATAATATAAACTACTGACAACATTTCTACCAAATTCACAATAAAAATATTGTCATTAAGAGCATTTCCTTTAAACCTGCCGTGTGTAGAATTTTGGGTTTTATTTCCTAGCAGATTTTGTAGAAAGTAATTATAATATCCATAAATACATTTAATTTAGTGCATAATAGCTGAAACATTTTTTTTTTAATTATTATTGTTTCCCTTAGAAAGGGTCTCATATATGTCCATATTTCTGCATATTTTGGACCAAGGCCTAGTGCCGCCATCTTGAAAGTGTCATAGTTGGAATGTCATCAGGTGCATTGTTTAAAATTTAGAATTGTTCTTGTCCTTGAAGGCCACTGTAGCTTCTGTTATTATTCTAAAGGGTTGGGGTACCCAGGGAGCGTTGCATTCTAGAACTTTCTAGAACTTACTTGATGATGTCATATTACACACTGCACCTTTAAACAGCGGCCTATGTGAATTCGGTTTGCAATTATAAATCGTGAAAAAAAAAATCTTCCTTTAATGTAGTTTGTGTGTAAATGAGATAAAAAGTATGAATGGGAGTTTGGAGAGTTGGCAGTGAACCCAGTTAGTTCCATTCATTGAGAAAAAAACCCGGCCGGGCCCCTTAGCAACAGCCACGGGCTTAGTGTCATGTTGGGCACATCGCCGCGGGTAACCATGGGACAACAGCAGGTTAGCAAGGGAGCGCGCTTTCTTTATAGCTTTGTGTGTGTGTGTATATATGTGTGTGTGTGTAAACTATAGTGTGTGTGTGTGTGTGTGTGTGTGTGTGTGTGTGTGAGTAGGGGGCTAAGGCTAGGAGCAAATTGGGATGTTCAAAGTGGTGCAACAGTCTAGCTGTGTAGAGAGATACCCCATGGATGGGTCATTGTAAACTATAGACATACACACAGAGAGGCTAATAAAGTGTGTGTGTGTGTGTGTGTGTGTGTGTGAGAGAGAGTGTGTCCTCTGTGTGTGTGTGTGTGTGTGTGTGTGTGTGTGTGTGTGTGTGTGTAAACTATAGTTTGTGTGTGTGTGTTTGTGTGTGTGTGTGTGTGTGTAAACTATAGTTTGTGTGTGTGTGTTTGTGTGTGTGTAGGGGGGCCGGATTATAGACGTCCCAGAGGGGCTTGGCGATTCACGGGCCATAAAATGGAAGTCAGCAGGACACACACTTTTAATCTGTCCGGCAAATAATATCCATCACTTGTCTTTGTTCAGGACTTCTACTTGGTTTTAAAGCTACATTGTGTAAACGAAATTGGCATTTACTTCAATATAGACTTGGTATAAATGCAATATAATGTTATATAATATAATCACTTGAAGATTAATTAATATCCACCACCATCCTTCTCTATTTAGACAATAACACCCCCGGCGAGTGAGTGAATTTCGGACAGTCTTATCCCCCTTGGAGGCCGCTATTGTCCAACATTATATTTGCATGTCATCTGCTGTGTCTTTGTACAAGTTGGTTGGTTAAAGGGGTAGTGTGTAAAAAGAATTTTTTACATCTACATAGCCCCGCCCCCCCCCCCCCCCCCCCCCATATTGCATATTGTCATGTTTCTACAGTAGCACAGAACGGACAAACTTAACGGCCTTATATGTTTTTATACATAGTGCGCGTCCTGGGGGAAATGCACCTGTTGGAAGACCAAGAAGAAGAAGAAGTACTATAGAATAAATAACTAAATACATCTTCACCTCATCACTTGATATTGTGGAAAGACTTGAGGCAGTGGTGGATGATGCCATCTTTAGTAACTATAGTTTCTTGTCCTTGAAGGCCACCGTAGCTTCTGTAAATTCTCCCAAATGTGAGGGGTTAGCAAGGGAGCGCTGACATCTAGAATCTCACCACTAGATGATGCTAAGGTGCACAGTTTTTACACAATGTGCCTTTAAAAAGAAAGATGGATGGATAAGGAAAGGACAGTGGAAATCTATGAAGGACTTTTGCCATCATTAGTCGAATAAAGGATATTCCCCTAGCTTCAGCTACCCCTTAATGTTTTAACCTTGGTAAAGAGGAGGACATTGAATATAAAAGAGAGAGAAAGAGAGAGAGAGAGGGATAGAGAGAGAGAGAAAGGGAGGGGGAGAGGGGGAGAGAGAGAGAGGGAAAGAGGGAGAGGGAAAGAGAGAGAGAGAGAAAAATAAAAAGAGGGGCAGGGAGAGAGAGGGATAGGGAGAGATAGGGGTAAAGAGGGAGAAAGAGAGAGAGAGAGAGAGAGAGAGAAAGAGATGTAGAACAACTGGCCCTGCGTCTTCAACAATATCCCGGGCTTTCTTTTGTCCGACGGTTGTTATTTGAAGTAAACCTCGTCTGTAATTAGATTGGGGGTGTTTGTGCGCCAGTTGTTTAAAAAGCAACGCGCGAGGGCCCTTTAATTTACAGTGCAAATACATTTCGATTAGTGTGAAGAGAGAGATAGATAGAGAGAGAGAAAGAAAGATAGAGAGAGAGAGGGAGAAGGAGAGAGAGATAGATAGAGAGGGAGGGACAGAGAGAGAGAGAGAAGGAGAGAGAGATAGAAGGAGAGAGAGATAGATAGAGAGGGAGAGAGAGAGAGGGAGAGGAGGGGGAATAAGAGAGAGATATAGGGGAGAGACAGAGAGAGAAAAAGAGAGGGGGGGAATAAGAGAGAGAAAGAGTGAGAGGAGAGAGGGAGAGGGGGGGAAATAGAGACAGGGGAGAGAGGAGAGAGAGAAAGAGAGAGGGCGGAAAGAGAGAGAGAGAGAGAGAGAGAGAACACATCTGTATGTTATGATATATTGTTACATTTTGTTATATGTACATATTGTTTTGACACTCTCTTTTGTTATTATATTGTAACACTTTGGCAACACTGTTCATGCCAATAAAGCTTTTTGAATTTGAATTTAAGAGAGAGAGAGAGGGAGACAGAGACAGAGAGAGAAAGAGGGCGAAAGAGATGGAGAGAGAGGGAGAGAGAGAGGGGGGAGAGAGACAGGGAGAGAGAGGGGGAAAGAGAGAGACAGATAGACAGAGAGAGAAAGAGGGCGAAAGAGATGGAAAGAGAGAGGGAGGAGGTGGAGAGAGATAACGAGAGAGAGAGAGACAGAGAGAAGGAGGGAGGGTGAGACAGAGAGACAGGGAGAGAGGGCGGGACAGAGGGGGAGAGAGAGAGAGAGTGCGGAAATAGAGAGAGGGGAGAGAGACAGAGAAAAAAGATAGAGAGAGAGATTTATTTTTTTATTTTTATTTATTTATTTATTTTTTTATTAATGATAATCAACAACATCTAATATGTAAATATGTAGTTATTCTCGATATGATAGAGTTATATCTATGTATTGTTATATCAGGATGTTCTTTTAGTAATATTTGTGAAAGACTGTTCTCTTTTGTTATTATCTGTAATGCTTTGGCAATACTGTTTGCAACAATAGTCATACCAATAAAGCTCATTGAATTGAATTGAATTGAGAGACAGAGACAGAGAGAGAGGGAGAGAGACAGAGACAGACAGAGAGAAGGAGGGAGAGGTAGAGAGAGGGAAGGAGAGAAGGAGGGAGAGAGAGAGGGACATAGGGGGAGAGAGAGAGGGCGGAAATAGAGAGAGGGGAGAGAGACAGAGAAAGACAGAGAGAAAGACAGAGAGAGAGAGACAGAGAGGGGAGAGAGAGAGACGGAGAGAGTATAAAGGACTACTATAGGATAAGGTACAATGGAGGAGTCTTTTAAACCCTTCTCTTTACAGTGTTGTTGTAGGTTGGAGCAGCTCTCCTCTGTTTCCTTAATTGTGAATCAGGAGATTAGTACGAGTGCTCACAACCTCTCACCCCAAACAAAGGACCATCTCATCCTGTTGCTATAGTGACACACACACACACACACACACACACACACACACACACACACACACACACACACACACACACACAATCACAGAAACACAGAATATCAAATCAAAATGTTCATTCTACTCAAACATTTGCCTATAGATAGTCAAACGGGAGACACTGAACATTTGGAGAGGTCTCTTAATGTTTTCCAGAGCTGGATATAAAACTGTTACCCCATTCACCTGCAGTGTCTGGCCTTAAGCAGAAATCTCACTGGCCATTTATGCATGGACATATATAAAGAAATGGACAACGGATTGAAACACGGCGCCAATTCATTCCTATGGAAGC
>CASHTC010001178.1:20000-22500 GCA_949357725.1 Hyperoplus immaculatus
TGTGTGTGTGTGTGTGTGTGTGTGTGCAAGTGCGTGCCTCTGTATGTGTGAGCGTGCCTCCCTGTGTGTGTGTGTGTGTGTGTGTGTGTGTGTGTGTGACAGGCAGCCACCCAGCCAGATGTCCTGTCACAGCAGTTAGCCAGCGAGGTACTAATAGGGGGCCCTGCCTTAGTGTGAAGTTACAGCCCCGCAACCCCGACCCGTTTTCACTGCCAAATTAAAACCATAAATCTAAAGGTCTCCCTTTGATCGCGAGAGGGGGAAGAAGTTAGTTAAAGAAAGAAAGGGGGAAGGGGTGGACAGAGTACACACACACACACACACACACACACACACACACACAGCAACTCACTCGTACACACACACACACACACACGTTTGACAGCAGTTGTTAGCTCAAGTCGCGTGTGGTAGAATTAATAGTTCAACAAAAAAGTGATAAAATTAATTCGAAGCGGGCGCCCATTGATACACGAGCTACGCAAAGCCCCGTGTAGAGCATAAATAAATACATACAATTACACGTAACATGACTGAAAAATAACCCACATTAATTTTTTTTTTTTTTTAAGATATTTTTTTTTGCATTTTTATGCTTTATTGACAGTGCAGAGAGACAGAGGTGAAATGGGGCAGAGAGGGGAGTGACATGCAGAGAACGACCGCGGGTGGGAATCGAACCCGGGTCTGCTGCTGGGCCCGGCCCGGGAGGGGGACGCCTTACCAACTGAGCTAAAGGCGCCCCCCACCCACATTAATTTCTTATGATATTATTCTTGGCCGAGTGTTTCTTCAAAAGACAAGGTATTTGAGAAATATCTTGAATACCGGTTGATACAATTGAGTTATTGCAAATATAAAAATAAAAAAAATAAACTGAGTTATTATTACTTTTAACCCATACAACAATATAACTTAAAGGTGCAGTGTGTAATATGACATCATCAAGTAAGTTCTACAAAGTTCTAGAATGCAACGCTCCCTGGGTAACCCCAACCCTTTAGAATAATAACAGAAGCTACAGTGGCCTTCAAGGACAAGAACAATTCTACATTTCAAACAATGCACCTGATGACATTCCAACTATGACACTTTCAAGATGGCGGCACTAGGCCTTGGTCCAAGATATGCAGAAATATGGACATATATGAGACCCTTTCTAAGGGAAAAAATTATAATTAAAACATTTTTTTTCAGCTATTATGCACTAAATTAAATGTACTTATGGATATTATAATTATTTTCTACAAAATCTGCTAGGAAATAAAACCCAAAATTCTACACACTGCAGGTTTAAATGATTTAAATAAAAAATTAAAATTAGTTTCTGCTGGTAGACTTTCCCGCCGTGCGTGTGGGGAGTCCTGCTTCACATTGCCACACAGCTGACATAATAAAAGTTGCACAACCCGTGCTGATTGTGTGTGTGTGTGTGTGTGTGTGTGTGTGTGTGTGTGTGTGGTGGTGGTGGTGATCAGGTGCCACATGCCGCCCTGCAAAGCCGCTTCCCTTTTCGCTTCCCCTCTCAGAAAATATTGCACAACTCTTATTTCAGCGCAGTGTGGGTGTGTGTGTGTGTGTGTGTGTGTGTGTGTGTGTGTGTGTGTGTGTGTGTTGCCGCGGTTATTTCATAAAAGAGAATTTGCCAACAGAGGGCCTCAATGCCAATCACGTAAACTTCCTCGTAAGCCCGGGAGAACCTGACAGACAAAACCTATCAAATCAAATCAGACTTATTTATATATATACAGTGAGATTTACTATGTGGACAGTAATACAACACCCTCTATCCTTCGACCCTTGACTATCTATCCATCCATCCATCCATCCATCCATCCATCCATCCATCTATCTATCTATCTATCTATCTATCTATCTATCTATCTATCTATCTATCCATCCATCCATCCATCCATCCATCCATCCATCCATCCATCCATCCATCCATCCATCTATCTATCTATCTATCTATCTATCTATCTATCTATCTATCTATCTTAAACAGCATGCACAGTTCATAACACAGGTCTCCCAGTCATTGAGCTTTGCGGTAATTGCCAGATAACATTTTCAGTATCCCGCTTGTTTTATCCAATCAGGAGACAGAGCGCTATAAAGAGGCGGGGTCTCTGTGCCCCGTGAACGATGACTCGCTGCTCTCCATCGCGGCACTATCTGATGAAGACGGCTGTGTGTTCATGTGGTGGTGACGTAGGGACGAGGGAGGGGACTGCTAACTAGGGATGGGCATAATTAATCGATTAATCGATCATTGCTCGTTAAGAATACTGTCGATCACGTTAAATTGTTATCGATCATATAGCCGTTGTGTTGCGCAGTGTGTCCCGCAGCACAGCAATGAATTTCACTATGTGGCAGCACCAGACTGTATGGGCAGCAATTAAACATCCTACCAGCAGGGGGAGATACTTAACTAGTAGTAGGAGACAACAGAACAGGCTCAGGCAGCAGCCTGCGAGCTGTCGTAGATGGCAAAACT
>CASHTC010001178.1:30000-37500 GCA_949357725.1 Hyperoplus immaculatus
ACCATCATCATCTTTCTGGCCATCTGAACTCTCATCAGTGGTGTCGTTAAGTGGAATTGAGATGTCACTCTCTTCTGAGCTACTGTAGACAATCACTTTCTTTTGGTGACCAGCGTATACAGCCATGCCACTGGCACAACTCTCAGAAATGTACTTTGCACTAGTTGCTCCGTGCTTGTGGAACCAACTACCACCTGACAAATGTGATTCCCCCTACATTTCTGCCTTTAAATCAAGGCTCAAAACCCATATGTACACCCTGGTGTTTCCTCCCCATTAACCTCTGCACTACTTACTTACCTCTGCACTACTATCTGTGTTTATGTGGATGTATGGGCTTTACGTCTTTTATTTTGGTTATTGTTATTGTACCTTCATTGTTTACCTACTGAATGCACTATGTACAGCACTTTGGACAGTGCAAACTGTCATAAATGTGCTTTTATAAATACATTTTACGTACTTACTTACTTATAACTCACCCAGGCCCTTGCGCACAAATCACCCCATCCCCAGAATTTTGGATAATAGGCATGATGCAGCAATTTAGGGTTGACATTGTGCTAACTATATAGACTCAAAGTGTAGCATACCAAAGCACTAAAACATGTGTCAAATGTTTTCAAACGTGTCTATAATTGTTCAGACACAATAATCAAAAAACCTTGATCATGGAAATTTTACTTTGAAAGGCAAAACACAGTTTTTTGAGCTTAAATGTGCTTATATCTTATTCCTTGTGTCTCCCTTCTTTACAGGATGAGTCAAATGGATGGCTCTTCTTAAATATGTGGTCACATTTCCAATTTCTTCCACGGTTTTCTAGAAACAAGGGGTTTTGCAACTTCCAAAACGCACAAATCACCCCACCTTCCCCTATAATGAAAAACGCTCTGCTCTGTAGAATCCTTGGACCATAATATGTTGTTAAAATGGAATACAGATTTTTAACTCTGGCTTCATCCAACATCTAGATTATTAGTTGTATTTTAATGAGGCACGCTGAGCTCTTAAAGCTGCAGTGTGTAGAATTTTGGGTTTTATTTCCTAGCAGATTTTGTAGAAAGTAATTATAATATCCATAACTACATTTAATTTAGTGCATAAAAGCTGAACATTTTTTTTTTAATTATTTTTTTTTCCCTTAGAAAGGGTTTCATATATGTCCATATTTCTGCATATTTTGGACCAAGGCCTAGTGCCGCCATCTTGAAAGTGTCATAGTTGGAATGTCATCAGGTGCATTGTTTAAAATTTAGAATTGTTCTTGTCCTTGAAGGCCACTGTAGCTTCTGTTATTATTCTAAAGGGTTGGCGTTACCCAGGGAGCGTTGCATTCTAGAACTTTTGTAGAACTTTCTTGATGATGTCATATTACACACTGCACCTAAAAATGCTTAGTCATTTAACCTGTATGTATGTGTCTGTCTAGTAGAGGCCCCTTGATTACTTGTTGTATTTACCATGTACTTGTCCTTACTCTACCTCACATTCAAACCATTTCTAGAGCTTTCCACACACACACACACACACACACACACACACACACACACACACACACACACACACACACACACACACACACACACACTTTGTCTGTTTGCGTCTGTATATTTCTCCTATACAACCATCTTTAACGGCCATTATCTCAACATTATTGTTTTTCTTTTTCAATACTCTGGACCAAAAAATCTCAACTTCTAAAGCACTTACATCAACTAAACTTTCCATAGTCATTCTCAGCACTATTCTGAAGGTTGTTACAGAAGGATTTGTTCATATGTTGTTAACTGTCTGATTCATGAGACATTTATTTTATGTTTTAAACATACTGAAAAAGGAAGGGCATATCACTTCACGCATCAACTCTATTTCTACTTTCAAACTTGCCTTGACGTCAGACCTATTTTGAAGTGCACACTAACTGACACACATGCATCATTTAGACCCATTTATGCAGCGTTCTGAGGTTTTTCTTAAAGTTTTTGTGGGTTAGGAATGGTATAGCAATATCACAATTTTTTGGCATTTTCAAGCTTCATTAGATAGTACAGAGTTGAAATGGGGGGAGAGAGAGAGAGAGAAAATGGGGGGGATGACCTGCAGTAAAGGTCCACGGGTCAGATTTGAACCCGCGACCACTGCAACGAAGGCCGGAGCCAATATGGTGCGCGCTTTATCCACTACGCCACCGGAGCAGCTGTTTCAGAAATATTTAAAAGTTCCTCGTAGCACTTTTAAACTTGCAGCTGCTATCACAACTCAAATTGTATTCATTTAGAATTTCTTCCCAATAACTACATCTTTGTAATCAAATCATTTTCTCACACACACACACACACACACACACACACACACACACACACACACACACACACACACACACACACACACACACACACACACACACACACACACACACACACACACACACAGGAGAACCCCCAAGCAGTGTCTGTAAAATGAAGAAGGTAGATAAATGTTATCATAGCAGCTAGAAATGATGGCGTTGTAAAGAAAATAAGATCCGGTTTGTAAAAAGCTTGTAATTTTGCCAGGTGTAAGGACACACACATACAGCCATGTGTGTGTGTGTGTGTGTGTGTGTGTGTGTGTGTGTGTGTGTGTGTGTGTGTGTTTTAAGCTCTGAGTTGTCCGCTAACACCAATTACAGTTGAAAACCCCCACCACACACACACACACACACACACACACACACACACACACACACACACACACACACACACACACACACTGCCCCTAGAGGTTAAAGGTGCCATGTGTTTTCAACTTTGCCTTCAACCCCCCATTCAGTTCGAAAAAGAAATTTGGGAAGAGAACAAGTCTTTGACATGTAGCCGTGTGCGCCTGGATATCTTCAGGGCTTTGTGTGTGTGCGTGTGTGTGTGTGTGTGTGTGTGTGTGTGTACATTTGTACACCTATCTTTGTGAGAACCAATTCAGTTTTAGACCTTAAGAGTGAGGACATTTTGTCTGGTTCTCACTTTGGGACAGGCCTATAAAGGGCTGTTTGAGGGTTAACACTAGGTTTTAAGGTTCAGGTATGAATTAGGTTTATGTTAGGGTTAGTGTAAGGGTTGGGGTTAGGCATTTAGTTTTGATGGTTAGGGTTAGGGTAAGGGGCTAGGAAATGCATTATGTCAATGAATGTCCTCAAAAGTATAGCTGTACAAACGTGTGTGTGTGTGTGTGTGTGTGTGTGTGTGTGTGTGTGTGTGTGTGTGTGTGTGTGTGTGTGAGTGTGTGTGTGTGTAAGAAGGAAATCAGATCTTTTCTGGACCCTCCATGGGGGTTACCACCCGGGGCAGTCCCGGTGTGAAGAGGCAGGATGTCTCTGCTCTTAAACGCCAAAGTGGACCATTTCAAACGCGCCTGTGTGTGTGTGTGTGTGTGTGTGTGTGTGTGTGTGTGTGTGTGTGTGTGTGTGTGTGTGTGTGTGTGTGTGTGTGTGTGTGTGTGTGTGTGTGTGTGTGTGTGTGTGTGTGTCTGTCTGTCTGTCTGTCTGTCTTTCTAACGCGCCTCGGGGCCTGGCATTAATAGATTCTAGTTTGGGAGAGGGAGTGGGTGGGCTACAGCTCAAATACATGGTTGACCTACTGCAGTGTGAGTCTGCAAATGTCTTTTTATAGAAACAAAGATATGATTGAACTAGATTTAGGCAAGAAACTGGAGGCGACATTTTAGTTTTTTTCAAGCACTGGTCAATTTTGCGATTTTTGTCTGACTTTTGTTTGTGTGTGTAACTTCTTCGTATAAATGAATGTCGGTTACATTCCAAGCAATCGCCAAACGAGTTGACACAAAGTTGATTAAGCCCTATCAGCTCCACAAAACTCTCTCTGTATTTCTCAGTATGGCAGCGTTTACAAACTGGTGTACACACACACAGAGACACACACACACACACACAAGCTCAGAAAAATCCCCAAGAAATGTTTCAGTTGTTGATTCTACTGCTAAGACAAAAACACAGCAGGAGGTAATAAAATCCATGTGCGATCACCGAAATGACAGAGAATTCCTCATGGGGGCCACAGAAGTTACGCAGTATAGCTTTAAGTGGTCCTGTAGCAGTTATCTTTGCCTTAAGTAAACACAACTGATATCAGAATTGATTTTAACAGGGTCAGTATGTTCTGAACGAATACACTCAGTCAGTTATATAGGTCATTCTAGAACAGATAGTAAGTTAAGCGCGTGTGTGTGTGTGCGTGTGTGTTTGTGTGCGTGTGTGTGTGTGAGTGTGTGTGTGTGTGTGTGAGTGTAGGTGTGTGTGTGTAAGTGTGAGTGTGAGTGTGTGTGTGTAGGTGTGAGTGTGAGTGTGAGCGTGTGTGTGTGTGTAGGTGTGAGTGTGAGTGTGAGTGTGTGCGTGTGTCTGTGTGTGAGTGTGTGTATGTGTGTGTGTGTGTGAGTGTGAGTGTGTGTGTGTGTGTGTGTGTGTGTCGGAAGGGCAGTAAGTTAATGTATAACCTATTTAAAACCATGAAGAGCAGCTACAAAAATGTACAACAAATAGCGAACAACAATTTTGCCCAATCGACGGTGTTTTGTATTGATTACATATCTTAATTTTATTTGTATTTATTTGTTATGTCTGGGGGCTTGTACATGACGTATGTGTATTAATTTATTTAATTTTTTTAAATTATTTCAATTATAGTTTTTTCCCCCAATGTCTGACTGTGGTTAACTTTTGTTCAGATCACATTACATACGGTACAGCCCTGGAAAAAATTAAGAGACCAGTCTGGATTTTTCTTCAATCTTCATCTCTACATAACTTAATGTAAAATGCTCTTTAATGACAATATTTCTGGGGGGAATTTGGTAGAAATGTTGTCAGTAGTTGGTGTGAATGCTGAAAGCATTCACAGCTTTAATATTCTGCGTATTTGGTGTGAATGCTGAAAGCATTCACAGCTTTAATATTCTGCGTATTTATTCTTATTATTTTTATTCCGCCACTTCTTTGTCGTTCAATAACTTCAACATACTTCAACCTTCATACAACTTCCACATATCAACATTTTCAGCTCTTCAAGGGCTTCTTGGGACCATTTCAACATTTTCAAAAAAATTCATAATTTCATATTTATTCAACGTTTTATGAAAAATATTCAGATCCCAGCCACTCATTCATACTTATTCCCACAAACTTCATATACACCTTCAATTGTTCAGCTATTTCAGGACATTAATCTGTATGATTCAGAATTTTTTGCTACACTGCAAAATTTCAAATAAATTCAACTTTTATGAATTTTAATATTTCATGCAGAATTATGATCGTTCCTACTCATTCATACTTCATCGTAGAAACTCCCTTCAAAGTTCTTCCTGTTCGTCTTGCACAGCAGCAGACTTTCATAATTCAAAATTTTTTCATAAAATGTATAACTTTAGAGATATTAAAGGTTTAATAAACAAACAATCTCTCAATGTTAATTAATAGGGAAAGGGTCCAAACGCGAAGCATTTCGACATGACGCCAAACCTATCTCCTCATTCATACGTCATCCTAGAAACATGATTCTAACATATAAATATTCAGCTGACTTCCCTCTTTCATAATCTTAAACAGTTTTTTCAACAAATGTTTAGTTTTCTCATGAGACAGCCTTGTTTGAAGGCACGCAATCTCAAAATCAAACAGTGAGTGGATGGAGCTACACTCCATGATCGGATGTCAAATGAACTCCATTTTCAACTTGCTGGCCTAACCAAATTGTTTACAATACAGACCCAAATTTCACAGTGAATATTAATTGGAATCTTCTCATTCTCACGGTACGATCATTTTTTCTGTCAGACAAACGGTTTGCGTGTGAGAGGCAGAAGTTCGAGGCATGCGCTTCGGTGTGCTCTAAAGGTGGAGCGGTAACACAGCTGTTACCAATTGGCCCTGATTAGCTGTGACCACAGCACCATAGCAATATATAGTTCTCTTGTTATGTTATTGAACACAGGTCTGGTGGCTTAGTGGTTTAAGCCCAGGTCTCGTAGTTCAAAGGTCTCAGGTTCGATTCCAGCTGAGGGAATACAATTTTCACCTCAAATGTTTGTGTGAAGGGAAGCATGTCTCGTGGTAAGTGCATATGGCACATTAAGCACACACACACACACACACACACACACACACACATACACACACAATTCAAGTTGCCTTTACTCAGTCAGTTTTCATCCGATAAACTTCATACCACATTCTACATGTTCAGCTCCTTCAGGACATTACATGGTAGTATCCAGATTGAGCTGAACACAGGGTTGGGGGTTCAATTCCCCGTTCCAACACCAAATTTTAGACTTCACCGGATTTTCTTAAAATTTTGCACAGATGTTCATTATGACTCAGAGATGACATCACAAGAGTTTAGAGGTCAAAGGTCAAATTTCAAGGTCACTGTGACGTTGCCTTTTGTGACTGCATTCTCATGAACGCTTCCACGGTTTTTCTTCAAATTTTGCACAAATGTTGATTCTGACTCAAAGATGAACTGATAACATTTTGGAGGTCATACTTCAAGGTCATAATTCATTCCTCAATTCAGCTAGAAAATCCATTCAAGCTTCCAAATATTCCACATTTTTCAAACATTCTATTATTCAACCATTCTGTTGATTCAGATATATTCATCCTTCGTTCTTCATCAACATTCAGCAGTGAAGCGTCAGCTTCTTCAACATCAGCGTCAGCATTCACACCGCAATTTCTTCAAGGAATTGCAATTCTAGTTATTCTTATTATTTTTATTCCGCCACTTCTTTGTCGTTCAATAACTTCAACATACTTCAACCTTCATACAACTTCCACATATCAACATTTTCAGCTCTTCAAGGGCTTCTTGGGACCATTTCAACATTTTCAAAAAAATTCATAATTTCATATTTATTCAACGTTTTATGAAAAATATTCAGATCCCAGCCACTCATTCATACTTATTCCCACAAACTTCATATACACCTTCAATTGTTCAGCTATTTCAGGACATTAATCTGTATGATTCAGAATTTTTTGCTACACTGCAAAATTTCAAATAAATTCAACTTTTATGAATTTTAATATTTCATGCAGAATTATGATCGTTCCTACTCATTCATACTTCATCGTAGAAACTCCCTTCAAAGTTCTTCCTGTTCGTCTTGCACAGCAGCAGACTTTCATAATTCAAAATTTTTTCATAAAATGTATAACTTTAGAGATATTAAAGGTTTAATAAACAAACAATCTCTCAATGTTAATTAATAGGGAAAGGGTCCAAACGCGAAGCATTTCGACATGACGCCAAACCTATCTCCTCATTCATACGTCATCCTAGAAACATGATTCTAACATATAAATATTCAGCTGACTTCCCTCTTTCATAATCTTAAACAGTTTTTTCAACAAATGTTTAGTTTTCTCATGAGACAGCCTTGTTTGAAGGCACGCAAACTCAAAATCAAACAGTGAGTGGAT
The DNA here is from genome assembly GCA_949357725.1 of Hyperoplus immaculatus. Lineage (NCBI taxonomy): Eukaryota > Metazoa > Chordata > Actinopteri > Uranoscopiformes > Ammodytidae > Hyperoplus > Hyperoplus immaculatus. The sequence goes on from CASHTC010001178.1 coordinate 37,481, forward strand.
GGAGCTACACTCCATGATCG
>CASHTC010001178.1:45000-50000 GCA_949357725.1 Hyperoplus immaculatus
CTTTATTGACAGTGTAGAGACAGAGTTGAAATGGGGCAGAGAGTGGAGTGACATGCAGAGAACGACCGCGGGCTGGAATCGAACCCGGGTCCGCTGCTGTCCGAGGCCCATGGGGGGGGGGGGGGGGGGACGCCCTACCAACTGAGCTAAGGGCGCCCCCTTGACAGCCGTATTTTAAAGTAATCCATGGGGTATAAAAAGTCCAAAAATGTCTGGAAATCTAAGGTATTTTATTGAACGCCATCATTTTAAATATAACAATCAGAGATAATCCCTTTCCTCTTTGGACCAAGGGGAAGTTGACAGACAGTTTTGATTTATGGATTTGTCAGCCCCTTTTTCTCACTGTGTGCAAAGGCCCACACACACACACACACACACACACACACACACACACACACACACACACACACACAGCTTGGGATATAGATACAGCACCACTGATACTGTAGAGGCAATGACAGCTCCTGGCAGGCCGCCAAAAAGCCTGGGAAAGTGTGTGTGTAGTTGTAGGCGTGTGTGTGTGTGTGTGTGTGTGTGTGTGTGTGTGTCTTTCTGTGTGTGTATTTCTTTCTATGTGTGTGTGAGTCTGTCTGTGTGTGTGTGTGTGTGTGTGTTTCTGTCTGTGTGTGTGTGTGTGTGTGTCTGTGTGTGTGTCTTTCTGTGTGTGTGTGTGTGTGTGTGTGTGTGTGTGTCTTTCTGTGTGTGTGTGTGTGTCTTTCTGTCTGTATGTGTGTGTGTGTGTGTGTGTGTTTCTGTCGGTTTTGTGTGCGTCTGCCTGTGTCTGTGTGTCTGTGTGTCTGTCTGTCTGTCTGTCTGTCTGTCTGTGTGATCAGCTGAGGCAGAAATAGGCCAAACGGTGACTGTACAGTTCACTGAGTTCGCGTGTCCTCATGAGTTGATTTCTGAATTAGATTTTTCTGCTTTTCTCTGCTGTTACCTCTTAAGTTATCAGCGACAGACAGACAGACAGACAGACAGACAGACGGACTGGGCTCTTCTTGGGGATTTTTCTGAGCTCCTGCACCAGTGTCGAGAGGGGAGGAGGGGGAGGGGGGGACACCAGTTTGTAAACGCTGCCATACTGACAAATACAGAGAGAGTTTTGTGGCGCTGAAAATAGGCTTGATCAACTTTGTGTCAACTCATTTAGCAATGTCTCAAATGTAACCGACATTTATTTATATGAAAAAAGTTACGCACTATAGCTTTAAAACTCACTCCGTTAAGCACCAGCCCTGTGAAGCTCTAACCTTGGTAAAATTAATCTTTAATAAAAAAAATTTAAACTAGCAGAAAATGCAACCATTATTTTTTCAAGCCCCTGATTTATTAAGTACACCCAAAAAGTTAAGGAGATATCCCAAGTTAACACACACACACACACACACACACACACACACACACACACACACACACACACACACACACACACACACACACACACACACACACATCCCACGTTTACTCAGATAATTTTATGCATTTTCACTATTTAAAAAGGTTTTGTGTAAGTGTCTGTTAGCGCGGTTGACATTTTGACAGCAACATTATTTTTGCTGGTGTGTGTGCTGTTGTCATGCTGGGTGCAGACAGACAGACAGACAGACAGACACACACACGGAGTATGATAAAAAAATTATGTTATTATTATTATAATGTTGAGATAATGGCCGTCAAAGATGGTTGTATAGGAGAAATATACAGACGCAAACAGACCTTGTTGGACCTTTTGATTTATACTAGTATGAAAGAAGACATGTTATGGAAGATAAATCGACGTTATAAATGTTATAGCCTGCAGTGTCTCAACCTTAAACCACCAGTATTCCCATGGTAACAGAACACACAGACATATATTTTCACTGCACTGAGCAGATTGGGTCAGTTAAGATACAGTTAATACACCGTAACAGTGAGCGCTAAGTTGACAACCTTGTACCTGCAATATAAATCCACCATAGTCAAATTGATTTCCTCTCTGTGTGTGTGTGTGTGTGTGTGTGTGTGTGTCTCTCTCTCTCTCTGTGTGTGTGTGTGTGTGTGTCTCTCTCTCTCTCTCTCTCTCTCTCTCTCTCGCTCTCTCTCTCTCTCTCTCTCTCTCTCTCCACATGTTAAACCTGCCATGTCACAAATTCTACACAATGAAATAGCTATTCAAACCGATCAGCTGAGTTCCATGTCTTGCCTATATGTGTCAGCACATACCACGGGCAAATTACAGAAACCGCGACCAGTCATTTATGTAAATCTAATATAGCCAGAATCGCTAATGTAACGTGTTGAATGGCCTTGTGTCTTACTTGTGCTAAACAAATAAACTTGCCTATGACAGATTGCTATATCATTACAAGAAACAATGGTAAACTGTCGGGCAAAAAGCTGGAGAATTCGAAGGCAATTCTCTGTCACACACACGCAGTCACACACACACACACACAGTCACACACACACACACACACAGTCACACACACACACACACACACACACACACACACACACACACACACACACACACACACACACACACACACACTTTTCTATTCACCGTAGAACAGTGGTTTTACTCTAAGACTGAATACTGTGGATCGTGCACTTTTTGTGATGGTTTAAATACAACATATTTAAGTTAAAGTTGCCATGAGGAACTTTTAAATATTTATATAGGCATTAGGATTCACATAGTTTCAAGATGCACCAGTGAGAGAAAAGCAACATAGGATTGTTAAAGGCCTACTTCACCGGTTGGAATATGAAGGTGTATTGAACTCGGAGATCCTATTTAGTATAAATGTGCAAAAAAAAATAATTAAATCGGATCATCCTAGCCTGAGAAAAGGCAGAAAGAGTGTTTTATGGTCTCACTGTCTAACCCTAGAGTTTCCTTCTTGTGACATCACAGTAAGGGTCAGGATTAACAGGACAGCTGGGCCAAGGGAAGACTAAGGGAAGACTGAGGGAAGAAAAACCTAATTCATTATATTATAATAGCGATTTTATAATGGTAGAACGCTGGTTCCGTATGGGTGAAGTATTCCTTTAAGTTTTTGAGTTGAGAAAAATACATTTAATTCAATGAATGTTTGATTTTTTTTTACCAAGTGACACGCTGTCTATCTCATGAAATAACTCTAGCTTCAATACCATGTGTCTGTCTGTCTTCTTTCCCATGTGTCTGTCTGTCTTCTTTCCCATGTGTCTGTCTGTCTGTCTGTCTGTCTGTCTGTCTGTCTGTCTGTCTGTCTGTCTGTCTGTCTGTCTGTCTGTATGTCTGTCTGTCTGTCTGTCTAGTAGAGATGATGGCTACAATACACAGTAGTGGGAAAATAGTCCAGAGAATTCAAGTGATATGATTTGACAGTGAGCGTTCTGCTTGCTGACAGTTTACAAGACACTCAGCTCCCTAAGTCTAGACACACACACACACACACACACACACACACACACACACACACACACAGAAAGCACATTTCACGCTTGGATTTAATAGCACATTTGACAAAAAGTCTCTTGGCCTAGTCTTACAAATACTGTATACAGCCCCGTAAAAAATGTAGAGACCAGTCTGGATTTTTCTTCAATCTTCATCTCTACATTACTTAATGGAAATGCTCTTTAATGACAATATTTTTATTGTGAATTTGGTAGAAATGTTGTCAGTAGTTTATATTATAAAACCAACATGTTAATTCTACTCAAACATATGCCTCTAAAGAGTAAAACAAGAGACACTGAACATTTGGATAATTTTTTTTCAGAGGTGTATGAGTATTCGTCCATGTAGAGAGAAGCAGTATTAGGCTCTTTAAGCAGCATAGAAAATGCCATGTTACACAGGTCCTTCTCATATAATTAGCATATTGTGATAAAGTTGATTATTTTCCATAATGTAATGATAATAATTGAACTTTCATATATTTTAGATTCATTGCACACCAACTGAAATATGTCAGGTCTTTTGTTGTTTTAATACTGATGATTTTGGCATACAGCTAATGAAAACCCCAAATTCCTATCTCAAAAAATTAGCATACCGTGAAAAGGTACTCTAAACGAGCTCTTAACCTAATCATCTGACTCAACTAATTAACTCTAAACACCTGCAAAAGATTCCTGAGGCTTTTAAAAACTCCCAGCCTGGTTCATTACTCAAAACCGCAATCATGGGTAAGACTGCCGACCTGACTGCTGTCCAGAAGGCCATCACTGACACCCTCAAGCAAGAGGGTAAGACACAGAAAGAAATTTCTGAGCGAATAGGCTGTTCCCAGAGTGCTGTATCAAGGCACCTCAGTGGGAAGTCTGTGGGAAGGAAAAAGTGTGGCAGAAAACGCTGCACAACCAGAAGAGGTGACCGGACCCTGAGGAGGATTGTGGAGAAGGGCCGATTCCAGACCTTGGGGGACCTGCGGAAGCAGTGGACTGAGTCTGGAGTAGAAACATCCAGAGCCACCGTGCACAGGCGTGTGCAGGAAATGGGCTACAGGTGCCGCATTCCCCAGGTCAAGCCACTTTTGAACCAGAAACAGCGGCAGAAGCGCCTGACCTGGGCTACAGAGAAGCAGCACTGGACTGTTGCTCAGTGGTCCAAAGTACTTTTTTCGGATGAAAGCAAATTTTGCATGTCATTCGGAAATCAAGGTGCCAGAGTCTGGAGGAAGACTGGGGAGAAGGAAATGCCAAAATGCCTGAAGTCCAGTGTCAAGTACCCACAGTCAGTGATGGTCTGGGGTGCCATGTCAGCTGCTGGTGTTGGTCCACTGTGTTTTATCAAAGGCAGGGTCAATGCAGCTAGCTATCAGGAGATTTTGGAGCACTTCATGCTTCCATCTGCTGAAAAGCTTAATGGAGAAGAAGATTTCATTTTTCAACAAGACCTGGCACCTGCTCACAGTGCCAAAGCCACTGGTAAATGGTTTACTGACCATGGTATTACTGTGCTCAATTAGCCTGCCAACTCTCCTGACCTGAACCCCATAGAGAATCTGTGGGATATTGTG
>CASHTC010001178.1:72500-75000 GCA_949357725.1 Hyperoplus immaculatus
GTGTGTGTGTGTGTGTGAGTGTGTGTGTCTATGTGTGTGTGTGTGTGTGTGTGTCTATGTGTGTGAGCGAGAGAGAGAGTGAGTGAGTGAGTCTGTCTGTCTGTCTGTGTGTGTGCGCTTGTTGACATGAACTTAAATCTCAGTGCTGCAGCCTACACTCTCTCTCTCTCTCTCTCTCTCTCTCTCTCTCTCTCTCTCTCTCTCTCTCTCTCTCATAGCAGCCTTGAGCGCAGTTTGCAATGGCCTCATCCATCCTTCCATTTTCATTTTATTATATTTTTTTTCTAGCTAGTGAAGGGGGCTATAAAACAACTTCAGATGATCTCCGTAAATACAAATGCTTTGGAGAGAGAGAGAGAGACGTGTGTGTGTGTGTGTGTGTGTGTGAGTGTGAGTGTGTGTGTGTGTGAGTGTGTGTGTGTGTGAGTGTGTGTGTGAGTGTGTGTGTGTGTGTGTGAGAGTGTGAGTGTGTGTGTGTGTGTGTGTGAGTGTGTGTGTGTGTGTGTAAGAAGGAGCCACTATAAGATAAAGGGAGGCAATTGATAAGAGGTGGTAAATTGAAGTAAGCTGTGTGGCTGTGTGTGCGTTACTGTGAGAGTGTGTGTATGAACGAGTGTGTGTCTGGCTGTGTGTGTGCGTTAGTGTGAGAGTGTGTTTATGAACGAGTGTGAGTGTGTGTGTGTGTGTGTGTGTGTATACGTGTGATGTGTGTGATAGAGTGTGTGTGTGTGTGTGTGTCTATGTGTGTGTGTGTATGTGTCTCTGTGTGTGTGTGTGTGTGTTACTGTGAGAGTGTGCGTATGAACGAGTGTGTGTCTGGCTGTGTGTGCGTTAGTGTGATAGTGTGTTTATAAATGAGTGTGTGTGTGTGTGTATACGTGTGATGTGTGTGAGAGAGTATGTGTGTGTGTGGGTCTATGTGTGTCTATCTGTGTGTGTGTTTGTATATATATGCGTGTGATGTGTGGGAGCGAGTGTGTGTGTGTGTGTGTAAGTCTGAGTGTGTGTGTAAGTCTGAGTGTGTGTGCATTTGAACGAGTGTGTGTATGTATGTGTGTGTGTGTGTGTGGGAGAGAGTGTGTGTGTGTGTGTGTGTGTGTGTGTGTGTGTGTGTGTGTGTGAGATGTGTGTATGAATGAGTGTGTGTGTGTGTGTGTGTGTGTGTGTGTGTGTGTGTGTGTGTGTGTGTGTGTGTGTGTGTGTTCATTACAAGAGAGACAACTGATAATTGGGAGAGAGGAGCTTGGGTTTCTCCTGTGGGCATCTGAAGACTTTTCGTAACGATTTAAGTTGAGAACGGAATTTACTTTCAAGCTTGTTTACGTCTTACTTTAGCCATTAGCTTAGCTTAAACAGGGACACACAATTCAACTAGTTCTTAAAGCTGTGGACATACATCTAGATGCATTTACTTAAAGCAATAATGCGTAACTTCTTTTAACCAAGGGATGGAATAGATTTTTATACCTTCTGCTGTACGTGCAGGTTTTTTCTCAGCAGTAGAAGCAACAACTGAAACATTTCTTGGGCTCTTCTTGAGGATTTTTCTGAGCTCCTGCACCAGTGTCGGGGGGGGGAAACCAGTTTGTATACGCTGCCATACTGAGAAATGCAGAGAGAGTTTTGTGGAGCTGATAGGCTTAATCAACTTTGTGTCAACTTGTTTGGCGATGGCTTGAATGTAACTGGCATTTATTCATGAAAAAAAGTTACGCACTATTGCTTTAATCACATGCCATTCTACCACCACATATAACACACACACACACACACACACACACACACACACACACACACACACACACACACACAATAAGCTAAGCCTTGCTACTACCTATTAGCTTTAAGCTGTTATTAAACTGTGGTAATGCCGCACCATTACTGCTGATTGTGTTTATTTGAACTGGGAGATTGTAATTTTCATGTGCCAGAGAGCTCAGCTAACTAGGCTAAGTTAATGTAGCCATCAATGCCTGGGTATCTCAATGAGGTTGAAACACACACACAAATAACTATAATTAAAAAAAAAAAAAATTAGATTATTTTTTGGGGGCATTTTCAAGCAATATTAGACAGTACAGAGTTGAAATGGGGAGACAGAGAGAGAGAGAGAGAGAGAGAGGGGGGGGGGGATGACCTGCAGTAAAGGTCCACAGGTCAGATTTGAACCCGCGACCACTGCAACGAAGGCCGGAGCCAATATGGTACGCGCTCTATCCACTACACCACCGGAGCGCCCCGTTTACTACGCCAGCTTGTTCCTGGGTGAGCGTATACCCATGACAAAGGCATTACGAACAACTATATAAAAATAGCATTCTTTGCACTGATGGTCTCGTTTTCTGTTACATGTCATCTATGATCATCAGAGGGAAAAATGAGACTGTTTCAGAAATATGTAAAAGTTACTCATAGTGACTTTAACAAACGTTAAATGAATAGTAATTGAATCATCCTAAAAAAAACTGCAACAATCACTCGGCATAATTGCAAGGGCAGA
>CASHTC010001180.1:0-28000 GCA_949357725.1 Hyperoplus immaculatus
TTAGCTTTCAATAAACACTTTATAGCTGCTGGTAAACTCTTTCACAATGGAGTATCTACGCCTTCCGCCACCAGAAATAAAAATAGCATACCACTTGTCTCTAAAACACCTCTTTTCAGTCTTGTTCAAGTTCCAACAAGTATTGTTGTAGATGCGCTTCTTGCCATCAACCCCAGGAAGTACATGGGAGAGGACAATTTGGACCCATTTTCATTAAATCTCTCTGCACTTATCAAAAGCACTTATCAAAACAAATAACTCATATTTTTAATCTTTCCATCTCCTCTGGTATTGTTCCTAAAGTCTGGAAAAAAGCTCACGTCATTCCATTACATAAAGGGGGTGACAAAAGTGATCTCAATAATTACAGGCCAATTTCCAAACTCCCATGCCTGGCAAAAATTCTAGAATCAGTCATTAATACTCAGTTGAAAACCTTTTTATCCAGTGCTTCCATTTTGAGTCCATTTCAATCTGGTTTTAGGGCAGGCCACAGAACCATATCTGCTGTCACTTTGGTCTTAGACAACATTGTCACAGCTATCGATAAAAAAATGCACTGTGCAGCACTTTTTGTTGATCTGTCAAAAGCTTTTGATACTTTAGATCACCATTTGCTTTTAGAGAGGCTGCATGAAATTGGTTTTGATTATTCTACATGTAGCTGGTTTAGGGACTATCTCTCTGATAGACAGCAGTCAGTAAAACTGGGAAGCTACCAAACTGAGTTTTTAACAGTTACAAATGGTGTTCCGCAGGGCTCAATTTTAGGTCCAGTCCTATTCACAATTTACATCAATAACATTGTTTCATCACTACAAAACTGCCATGCCCATTTGTATGCGGACGACACTGTACTGTATTGCATTTCTGATTCAGTACAACAATCTGTTCAGAACCTACAGAGCTCTTTTAACACCCTGCAGAACTGTCTATTGGATCTCAGGCTTGTCCTTAATACAGAAAAAACAAAATATATGTGCTTTTCCAGAGCAAGAATTACACATTTTAATGATCTTATTATTCACACAAATAATGGATCTCATATTGAAAGAGTCACTGAATATAAATATCTTGGCATCTGGATAGATGAAAAACTCTCTTTTACATTTCACATAAAAAATCTTGTCTGTCGTCTGCGACAAAAGATTGGATATTTTTATAGGAATAAAGCCACCTTCCCGTTGTTCAGTAGGAAAAGGATTATTGAGGCAGTTTTTATGTCTGTCCTTGATTACGGTGATGTGGTTTATCGGCATGCATCTCATTCATGTCTTACACTTCTAGACTCTGTATATCACTCTGCTTTGAGATTCATTACAGGAGATGCCTATGATACACACCATTGTATTTTATATGAAAAGGTTGGGTGGTCCTCCCGTAAGGAGAGACGTGATGCACATTGGCATATTTTTATATATAAAGCTCTGACTGGAAAGCTACCACTCTATTTGACTGAAATGCTGCTTATTTCAGATGGGCTTTATCAAACCCGCTCAACTGACATGCTCATGTTATATGTTCCCTATGCCCGGTCTGAGCTTGGTAAAACCGCTTTTAGTCATAGTGCCCCTGACTCCTGGAACAGCCTTCAACATACGATTAAAATAAATACACTCATAACTGTTAACCAATTTAAAATTATTATTTTGAATCAGCCCCTCTACACTTGTAACTGTTTTAATTAGGCTATGTCTCTTTCATTCAATTGATTTGAATGTTTTAAATTGTTGTTGTGTGTGTGTGTGTGTGTGTGTGTGTGTGTGTAAACTTGTTATGTATTCTCATTGTATATCGTGTATCTGTATTCTCGACGTCATTGTAAAAGAGGGTCACACCTCAATTGATCTTTCGAGGTTAAATAAAGGAAAATTAATGAAGAGAAAACTGTTCATTGTGATATCTTCGATATGACATGAACTTCAATCCTGCCAAGTGTAAGTAGATTATTATATCTACTTATTGTCACATTATGGCTTTTTGCTGATGACACGCCACTATTCCCATACAGTATACAGTAGTAAGACCTCACATAACATCCCTTTACATTGTGGTATTGCAGCCACTTTTCTGTTTCACGTTTGCTTCACTCAGTGCCTCCAGGGCTTCACATTAATCACACTGGAACTTGTGATGAGGCCATTTGGACTCCATAGACCAGACAACACACCATTGATGCATTTAGTTCTGTTCCTGAACCTGAAAGCTTTAAAAAGGGACAAAAAAAGAACTCACCAGTCAAGGCCTTAATTCATGTCTGGTAAACTGGCCCCTAAGATCATCACATACAGTATATCCTGCAACTTGGTAATCTTTCCGCCTGCTTCCTTCCACCATTGCAACTACTAGGATGTGACGGGTTGGTCTTCTTCTCTGCTTGGTTACAGCTCCACGGCTTGACCAGCAGTGACAGCTTCAGGAGCATCGTGTGATTAGACACCACTCTCAGGGGAGAGCAAGACGGAGCTACAGAAGGAGCTTTCTTTGTTGTCTCTCAATGTACTCTGATCTCCTCTCATCTACCTAGATGCATGCCTGGGGATTGTGTTTTGCTATCCTTAGCACAGTTACCATCAGATAATTTGGTTGCCAGGGAAAATAGTAGGAAAGTGTAAAAATCTATACGGTGTCATCACTTGATGAAATGCAGTTTCATAATTTAGCATCATAACCGTCCATATTCAACCCTGTTTTCGCAGACGATGGCACTTTTTTAGGTAACACTTTACAATAAGGTACACAAAATTGTAGTAGCTACTACATACCTACTACATAGTTTTTTTTTTTTTGCGCTACCTATGTGTTAGGTAGCACAAAAAAAAAAAACCCTATGTGTTAGGTAGCACATAAGGTTTTTTTTTTTTGTGCTACCTATGTGTTAGGTAGCACAAAAAAAAAAAACCCTATGTGTTACCTACTACATAGTTTTTTTTTTTTTGCGCTACCTATGTGTTAGGTAGCACAAAAAAAAAAACCCCTATGTGTTAGGTAGCACATAGGGTTTTTTTTTTTTTGTGCTACCTATGTGTTAGGTAGCACAAAAAAAAAAAACCCTATGTGTTACCTACTACATAGTTTTTTTTTTTTTGCGCTACCTATGTGTTAGGTAGCACAAAAAAAAAAAACCCTATGTGTTAGGTAGCACATAGGGGTTTTTTTTTTTTGTGCTACCTATGTGTTAGGTAGCACAAAAAAAAAAAAACTATGTAGTAGGTAACACATAGGGTTTTTTTTTTTTGTGCTACCTAACACATAGGTAGCACAAAAAAAAAAAACCCTATGTGTTACCTACTACATAGTTTTTTTTTTTTGCGCTACCTATGTGTTAGGTAGCACAAAAAAAAAAAACCCTATGTGTTACCTACTACATAGTTTTTTTTTTTTTGCGCTACCTATGTGTTAGGTAGCACAAAAAAAAAAAAACTATGTAGTAGGTAACACATAGGGGTTTTTTTTTTTGTGCTACCTAACACATAGGTAGCACAAAAAAAAAAAACCCTATGTGTTACCTACTACATAGTTTTTTTTTTTTTGCGCTACCTATGTGTTAGGTAGCACAAAAAAAAAAAAACTATGTAGTAGGTAACACATAGGGGTTTTTTTTTTTGTGCTACCTAACACATAGGTAGCACAAAAAAAAAAACCCCTACGTGTTACCTACTACATAGTTTTTTTTTTTTGCGCTACCTATGTGTTAGGTAGGACAAAAAAAAAAAAACTATGTAGTAGGTAACACATAGGGTTTTTTTTTTTGTGCTACCTATGTGTTAGGTAGCACAAAAAAAAAAAACTATGTGCTAGGTAGCACATAGGGTTTTTTTTTATTGTGTTACCTACTACATAGGTTTTTTTTTTTACCTACTACATAGGTTTTTTTGCGTGCTACCTAACATAAGATTCACCATCCTGACTTATCTTAGGCTGCAGTTCAGAGAATGAACTGTCAACCCTTTTTGTAACAACATTTATGAAAACCCGTTATTGCAAAGCTGTGATGTAGAGTTTTTATTTAAAGCGTTTTCAATAATAAAACATAATTTCTTAACATTTGATAATTTGGCCAACATTAATAGACACAATGTGAGCCGTTAAACCTCTTCATCTGCAATCTTCTTACACCTGGTCTTCATCTGCAATCAACTCCTCTTCATATACTCCTGGATTCTCTGCAGTCTCTGGATCATATTTCGCACTCCCATGTACCCCCGGATTTTTCACTCCAGCCTGCCTGCCGCACTCTCTCACCAACAAGCCATTTCCCAGGCCCCTTCCTGGTCTGTTCAATAAACCTGTTTTCATCATTTTAACTCCAGTCTGTGTCTGCTTTTAAGGATTGCTTAGCCATTAACGAATCATTAGTAAATCAGTTTCTCAAAAGTTAATAAACCCTGTAAGAGCCATTTACCCTTTTCTTTCTTTGTTTCTATTGTCTTGTTATTCCTTATTCGACCGCCTGATCACTATCACAGACCTTGTTTACTTTCATTTAACGCACATTCACGTCACACTACACACAGCAACAATAACCCTTTCCCGCACATCACATCATCAATTCAGTATATATTACAGAGCCCCTGCTTTATGGAATGTTTTACCTGCCCTTTTAAGATCCATATCATCAGCTTAAAAAACATCTTATCATTTCATGAATCATCTAATCGCCCCGTCCTCTCCATTGCCCCACATTTGTTCACTATCTTAGACTTGTATCTATTACATCCTTTTCCATCCAATTTTGAGTATTTATGTACTTTGTATCCTTATTTGCCAAAGATTATTTGTTAGCCTGAATATGATTTGATTGTGATTATTGATAGGGCTGGAACTCTGTACAAGCCCATTGGGCTTTGTTCCCTCCTTGAACCATTATTGTTAATGTGTACTAAATAAATAAACTAAACAATACATCTCATGGGATCAAGCATAAATTGAGGGAAAATTAATTTGTGTTTTTGGTGTCTGACGGTGTTGACACAAAATAAGGAATGGCAAGCTAAAAAGCCCATTTTGATAATGAATGGCAAGGTAAAAAGCTTGTCCCACTTCTCAAGAATCACTGTTATTTAAGTGAGTAGGTTTATGTTAGACCCATTATGCTATTCTTTTGTTTTGATTTATTTGGTACATGTTGTTTTGATTTTGACCACTGGGTGGCACTTTGGCTCATTAGACAGTACAAAAGGTAATCACCTAGCACGTTTAGGTGTGTTATTTTGGGAAAGCAAACAGTTTTGTACCGTATCAATGTGGTTGTGGCTGTGGTATTTGTTTGCTCTGTACCGAACTCATGTTAATGAATGAACTTACCCTTCGTTAATGCAACAACTGGAATATGTGCTATGGTGAGTATGGACCGGCAACAGAAATGAATGAGTCACACCACTCAAAGATATGAATGTATGTACATTTATTATTGGCACCACAAGTGTTTCTACACCTTGTAAAAACGACGTATGTCGTGCAGCAATCTGCCCAGGGGACCATCTTTGTGGCCCTTTGCAAGCCAATAGGTCCACTCTATCAAGGCCAGGTGGCTTTCTAGAGTCTTCTCGGTTCGGTTTCCCCGCAGTCTCCAGACCTGTGACTTGAATGTGGACCAAGCCCGCTCAATGTTTTGAGTGTGGGCTCCTGTGATCGGGTCCACAAAATGCTGGCTGTGGTTAACTGAGAAATGTACATAACCACTTTGTTGAAGAGCAGTCATGTACGCTCTCCACTTGTCCGTTATAATCGTGGTCCCTTGCCTCACATATTTCCGGACAAGTGGAATCAAATGCCGCCTTGAGCGTTTCTCGACCAGCCTCAGTATAGGTCTTCTCCTGGTTCCGCTGATCCCCAGCATGCCGAAGACCCATTTTTTCCTCCTCCACGTGCCTCCAAATCTCCCCCTACCATACTGTAATACAACAGAAAAAACAAGAATATTCTATAAAATAAACATAATGACTGCCTATTTATAAAAACATTTTAAACCTAGAACATTTAAAAGTCAAAGATTATTTGGTTTGCACAAGAACGCTTTACAAAAGTACAGGAAGATGAAAGAATATATTAACACGAGCAAGGGCTGAACAATAAATAAATAAATAAACACTAAAAAAAATCACAATAGAAACTGGTGGATTAATTAAAGCTGGGGTTTGTGATTTCTGATTGGTCAAAGTTAACATGAGCAGTACACTTTGACCAATCAGAGCGAGGCTCTGATTATCTGTTGTTATTGGCTGTTGGGACTGTCCATTCACTTTGGCACAACTTTGTTGGTGTAGAGTGTGTGAGGGAGGGACCAAAGAGAACAAGTGGAGCGGTTGAGGAATTTGGATTCAAATCTCTATCCCAACTGCCATTTTCTCCCCAAATCCTCCACCCCAGCTTTAGATGGGCCAAATTTAACAGAGGCAAAAAGCCTTATTGAAGAGATGTTTTTTTTAAAGTGTACACAGAGTCAGCGTTACGGATTTTGGCACAGAGAGTTACAGAGGGTGGAGATGCAGGCAGGCTTTTAATTCTTTAAAATGTCCTCAACTTAAAAATGTATCTCCTCCGGAAGACATATAGCAAAAGACTGCATTTTAAACCTAAAAAATTCACAAGGTACTCAGCTATTCAATATTAATTTCATGTTAAAACCTTTACATTTTTGAAATATCTGTTTTAGTTTTATGTAGTTTACACCCTTTTAGAGTTTATAATGAGTGTCTATTGGGCTCCTTGGAGTGAGTGATGTCAACCACTTTGCCCATGCTCCCTTTCTGTTTCTTCAACATTTTATGATGACCTACAATTTTTCAGGTGATTCCTTGTTTGAATGGTACCTCTGTGGAGCTCGGTTATCAACAGTTGCTGATTATACCTCCAGCTGTTTGGAATGTTCCTTGGTCACAACTACCACAACTTGTACTGCCACTACAACCTTTTTCAGCATTCTATGTCTTTCCACTTATTCATACTTTCAGCTAAAAACTTTATCAAAATTCATAATTTTACCCTTTACTAAGTCTAGTCTTCATTATCCTTCAAATGTTTTTTCATACAAATACAATACAGCAATGAAGTTTACCTCAGTTTTGTTAACATTGTTTAAGTTAATTTTAAGTCTTCCCAATCAATCAACATTTTCTTAATCCTATTCATTCTCATTATTCACACATTCCGATTTCCCAGGTCTTCATACTCCTTTAGCTAGCCTGGCACTGCCCGCCTACATACTTCCAATTATTGGATTGTGAAAGATACTAAATTGTTCCACTATTTAAGTTCACTGATATTAGATGTGTATACTGCACTGTGGAACTGGCAGTGCAATTTATGCTGTGTCTTGGAAACCTTAGCAGGACGGACATAACTGTGTGCATGACAAAATAATAAGATTATTAAGTTTGAGCTCATTAATCACCCATTAACCTCTGTCAGATCTCAAATTATATGTTTTTCTTTCCCCTGTCATTTATACAAAGCCATTGAGCCAAAGCCCTTCTTAAAGCTCCCATATTATACACTTTTCGGTACTATTAAAGACCATATTATATGGTCTTAGTGGTCCCTAATACGTTTTTCTTTAATTGTTTGCTGAAAAAAACTTTCAGATAATTTATTGTACTGTGCTGATGTTCAGCTAATCTCACAATGGCCTATTTTTTAAAAAGAGCTGCAGCTCCCCTCGTAAATATACAATCTTTGAGCTGCCCCCGCCCCCTGTCCGGAAGCGAAGCCAGATACGCCTCGCCCTCTGTCTGTCAGGGCCGTGGACCAATAAGAAATAGGGGTGTGGGCTGCACAGTGGAAGCTTCTGGCTTTCCAGTTTGTGAGGTCAGAAAAGGGGAAAATTCTGACTGGAGTATATTGGGGGGGAAGGGTGAGTGTTTCAGAAAGGGGGAGAGTGAGAACAGGAGAGATTGTTATTTTTTTTAATATTTTGGCAGTCTCTAGGCACACCGTGGACCCATGGATATGTTAGAACACATTTAAAAAGTGCATTAAGCATAATATGTGACCTTTAAAACATTGTAGAGCTGACAGACCTTAATGACGGCTTTGAAAAACACAGGTTTAAGTTTTTGTATGGCAAAAAGCTGAGGATTCGCAGTTTATTCACACCTTTCGTTTGTGGAGGAAGTTGCTTTCATCAAGCATCACAAACTCATTCTGTCCTCCCAGTCTCTGCTTTCCCCTCCGTTCGCTCCTCTTTATTGCCCTCTCGCAAACCTGTCTCAGTTTCTGGCTCATTTTTGACAGCGTGCGACTGCTTCCTGTATATCCATCCTGCAGCATGTCGACTTGCCTGAGCCGCATCCCCTGGGAAAACCTGTTAAACAATAAATATTAAAATACTATATATTAGGGATGGGTGTGAGTGATCGATTCCTCGAATAATCCTTGTTCCAAATAAACACAATTGGTTTTGAATCGTGTTCATATTGAAATTAAATTATTTTATGCCCTATTTGTAATTTAAAATGTTGTACGTCTACGACAACAAAAAACAGACAAAATCAAATATTTATTATTGAATATAATTACAATGTAGGTGCAATAAACGGCACCCTGTGTAATATGGTAACTGACTGTATTTATGAGAATAAGCATTAAGTGTTGGGTAGGCTGGCAGTTTTTGTTGTGTATATTCTTTCCTGCAGACAGATGCGTTTGCGTTTTGAAAATTGGTTATAGAAAAACGAGTACTCAATCACACTTTGAAATATCAATTAAATACCTTCAAATTTGCGATATACTAATTGTGCCCATCTAACACAGTAAAAAATAACCTATAATGAATTAATGTGCTTGTCCTGCATATGTTTGGAGCCATTTGGTGTGTTTTTGGGTCTTGAAAACAAAATTTTCATACCTCTGAAAACAACCTTGGTGGTTGAGCAAAACCTGTATTTTTAAACAAATAAATAATCCTTATTGTAAATGACATTATCATATTATTTTGCCAGCTTTCAATGTCTTTTTAAAAGGGGCTATAATAAATAGGCTACATGAGAAACATTGTTTTTGTAGCACTGTCTGATTTGGTGTAAAGCCTTACACTTTTATGGCAGTGCACACCTGTGTTACTTATCAGGTTGACATTACCTGTATATGTATTTCATCCAGTTAAACAAGGATAATCGGCTCCTCTCAAAAACTGAATCACATCTCACTGACTTCCTTGTCGTTTTCCCTCTGTGTTTTTTGCGTCGGCACTGCCTGCAAAAGACAAATGATCAATAGTTACATAAAAAAAAAAGCATAACTTCAAATTACTTTACATTGACAAGGTGACCTACTTCCACTCAATTTTAATTTCCCTGCAGTAGTCACTTCTGTACAAATTAAATTAAGTACGATGGGTAGGACCATGCTAACTAACATATGTGTTTAACGAGGGAGCAATCTTTAAATCATCATCTCACTGTATTTTCATTACATTTTCAAGCTGTTTGGTTTGGTAAATCTACAGGCTATCTATTTTGCCCATTGACTAACGTTTACAAATGCATAAGCTATTAATTTGTAGGCAGCTCATGCTCAGATCGGCCATGGTGCCGCTGGCTGGGGGTTGCTCTCAGTTTAAAAACATTGACTATTTAAAAAGATTTAAAACACGGTGTCTAAACGCAGATAAAAAAAAATTAAAAAAATTAGTAAAGATACACGTTCGAGTTATTAGCGACACCACTGTGGTTTACACGTAGGCCAAGTCCGAGTCAGACTGCCCGGGCGAGTACTGCCCCTTTACGTAGGCTACTAACCCTAACCCAGTGTTGCGGAGATCAAGGAGACGCCATTTTTGTTACATCAGGATATTTTGAAACTCCGAAGAGTGGAGGTTGGAATGTGAACCGCGGAACGGGATATGGATGCTTTTGCAGAGCATTGACAATGCCTTTGCAGAGCTTTGTCAATACAATCAATTCCAAAATGAACCAAAAAATGCCGAATGGAGCTTAACTTCCTGACATCTCACTAAACAGAAGAAGTCGTCATTAAAAACGTACAATAACAATAGGTCTACTTACCACTGCATTCCGTCAACGTTTGCAAATTTTGTCAGTTTCATCCTCTTTTTGCAGAG
Organism: Hyperoplus immaculatus; assembly: GCA_949357725.1. Classification (NCBI taxonomy): domain Eukaryota; kingdom Metazoa; phylum Chordata; class Actinopteri; order Uranoscopiformes; family Ammodytidae; genus Hyperoplus; species Hyperoplus immaculatus. Next base: position 10,064 of record CASHTC010001180.1, read on the forward strand.
TTTGCATTTCACTTTCCTTTTAAGCAACTTCTTCTTCTGTAGCCATTCTATAATTTTTTTCTTTTTCTTAAAAGTACTTTTACCCTCAACAAGATCGAGTACCTTCGTGTGCAATGCCATGATGATACTGGGAGGAAGGCGACGGAAGTCATACACATGCGCAGTTACACGTGTTGCGTCATCCGGGTCAAGCGCTCTTCTAATAGGTCCATGGCATCGACCTACGTCCACGTTCAAGCAAAGCTTGCGTGACTGAACATTCGCAACATGGATGCCCGAAAAGGGAGTCGTCGACGGAATCCCAGCAAACGGCTTTTAGAGACATTGTGTAAGTACATTCGTTATAGCTATTTCTATTTTAAGTAGCAAATTCGGTAACATTGCTTAATCATTTTAGCTTAATTGACATCGTTTAAGGGGTACGCTTTATTTACAGTTAACCTACTTTGTGACACTAGCTAACCGTGTCACAGTGATTGGCCTTACGTTTTTTCCCTTAATTTTTTTTGGAAATGTACAGCGACCTTGAGTTATCAGAAAATCGCTACATAAATATCATGTACTATTATTATCATACTTATTAGATAGGTCACTTAATGTCGCAAGCGAAATTAAATAATTAATTAATGGCGTCCGATCTTTGAAAAAGGACGGGCCATGTTCTTCTGTTAGCATCAAACTACATTTCTTCAATAGTCGGAGTTGTCTTTTACTTTATAAAACAAGAGTGAAGACTACATTACACTCTAATGGTCTAATACTGAATTAAAAGGTATGTAAATAATGTTAGCATAATCTCTTAAACATCTCTTTAACTCAAATTTGGACTTTATGTGTTTGGAACCATGACTATGAGGACATTACTTTCTTAACTATTTTATGAACTGTTTATCTATGTAAATTTAAGTATCAATACAATTTTCACATTACCAAACTCTGTATGTATTTCTTATCAACTTCTATGTCGAAAAGATGTACTTTCATATAGTTGTTGTGAGCCCTCCACAACAACAACACAAACAACTCATTCTGTGTTCTGAAATGTTACAGCGGCAAAGGGAAGTCACACTGTGGCAGAGCAAACAGGTAATTATTTGTTTGATTTTAAATGGATATCATAATTAATGCACTCAAATTCACTGAGTTTGAAATACACATAGGATGAACAGAATAACGTTTTAGACCTTTACACCATTTCATATATTCATCAACGTTGGACACTTTTAATAACAGTTTTTTAATGCCTGCAATTTTTGTTTTCCCCTCTTAAAGCTGTTGTGTGCTCCAGTGATGGGTCTGAGGACTTGGACCCAGTGGAAGCAACAGGTTAAGTTTTGTTGATACATTGCATTAAATGCACATTTAATATAATAATCACTAATGAAGGCAATCCCTGACGTGGATGCTGCTGCTCTGCACAGCGCTCCAAAACACTGTAATGGCTGTGTGAATAGGGAAGTCGAAGAGGTAGGGCCAGGGGATCCTTTACTGTCGCTCTGAATTTGAAAGCAATTTATTTGGGCATTATAAGAACACGTATGTAATTGAGAATTGATGACATGGCCTAAACAAATCTTGCAAAAAGGGGACATTGAAGTGCTCAACACCACTACTTTGCACGTCCCTGATGGTGAGGTGGTGATACCATGATTTTTCCATGGTATGCTACTTTGTACATGAAAAGAAAATTAAAGCATTGAACCTAACTATGTTTATGAATTATATTTCTGCAATGACTAAGTGAAACCAGAATGTTAAATTTTTTGCATGTGTCATTACAGGTCCTTCAGCAGCTCCAACAGTGATAGCCTCATTAAAAATGTGCAAACGGAGCAACATTTTGCTTAAAAACAAGCTTGAGGCTGCTAAAGCACAAATAAGTTCCTTGGAGGTTGAACGGGACTTCTTAAAAGAACAACTGTCCCTTGGTAAGCAAATAAATATTAAGAAGTTTTTATAAGCAATATCACATGAAAGGGAGTAATGTTGGGGCTCTTTATCAGCAAGTTAAAAGCTCATAGTTGCCAAAAAACTGAAAAGAAAGCTGTTTGTATGTATAGAGAGTAGACAATCGGCCTATGCCGTCTCTGCCCTGGACGTATTCTGCGCTGTACAGTATATAAAACTGTTAAATGTGTACATGAAAAATTGCCATTGTGTAACCGTTTATAGACATTTTAGTGAACGTTCACAACCTTAGTTGACACCCGTAGTGGTAAGACAAGTAACATGCTTTTCCTCTTGCTTGTTTCAGCTCTTAACTTGGCGAACAGTAAGATGCCCCCCCCACCAGCACAAGTCAGGGCAGATACCTCCTCCTCCTCCACCTCCTCCTCCTCCCCCACTTCTTCCACCTCCTCCTCCTGCACCAGCTCCCGTTCCTCTTCTTCAGAAAGAGAGAGAAAGAAGAAGAAAAAACATAAGAAGCCAACAAAAAAAGGAAAGGCCAAAAAGAAAAAAGGAAAAAAAGCCAAATCAAAAAGGCACAAGAAATTAAAGCGAGGTACGTTGGCAACCAGCGGGTAAAGCACTGAACATATGTGGTGTAGTACAGGTAGTATCACCTTTTAAAAGCCTTTGCCACTCTTTGCTCCAACCAAAAATTTTCATGAAGTGAGCCCCTGTATGAAAAATTAAAGCCACCTTATAACCTGCACTGTTATTACTGAATGACTGCTATGTTATGGATAAATTACACATTTGTGTCGTAGCACTGTTATAGGTTATTACAACTGAGTTTAAACAGCCTTAAGTTAAATGTTTGGACAGTTGACACAAGTATTTGAGATTTTAAGATTACTGCGCACATCAAGATTCTGCTAGCTCCGGATGCTTAACAACAGACGACTGCACCGTAATGTTCAGAATTTGCATCAAAGCCCTAGTGATCATTAAAATGAGAGGTTTTATTGAAACGATGTCCATGCTTAGGAGGTGATTGTAACGTTTCGGCTGTAGACTGAAACTATTGGGGGGAGGCGGCTCACTGTATATTTTCTCTTGTCGCGCAGATAGTTTGCCGACATGGCACTATGTATTCAGGCTTGAGAAATTTAATCAGGAAGCCTTTCCCCTCAACAACGTTAACGGGCAGGAATCCCCGACTATCATTTTAGCCGTAAAGCCACAGATCTGGTGCGACAAGGTCTCAGTGAATGACAACGTTACCCTCGGCCATCACAAAGTCTCACACCATGTTTCACCGGGTGGATTGCTGCTTCGCTCGCGCAAGGCTTTATTGTTTCGGTTTTACATCCTGGACGAGCATTTTAACTGCATGCTGAATAAACCATTGCACTGTTCAGGGGGGGTGGGGCGCACAGGTGGAGACAGAAGGGTGCGCTGCATTTACCACCATTACCCAGCCGGCGTGCAGCACAATAAACATTTTATTAGGATTATCTTGTTTTCATGAAGCCAAAATTGTTATCGAAATCGGAATTCAATTTATCGCCCAGCCCTAGTATAACCCCTGAACTGTAGCTGCTGCAGCACTGAGGCTTTGGGATTTAGGAAGTGAAGACTACAGTGAATCGTGGGACATACTGACCATTGCTTAGTAGAGATGCACCGAACCACTATTTTTCAGGGCCATCCGATTACGATATCTGTTTTTTGGATATTGGCCGACACCGATACTGTCCATTATCATTATTATTATACATTTCCTTGTTGGTAGTGATGTTATGTTTAAGGTTAGGAAGGGTTAAGCAACACAGCAATTCTAATTGAAAGCAACAAATACACATATATGCCTATGGGTTTATCTTACCTGCTTTGAACTGTTTGAATGCAGAAGAACATCAGAACTCAACTTTTGAATTGCTAAATTCAAATAGTGTTGTGTGCTATGTCACATAGCTATGGTCTTAAAACTCTTAAATAGTTAAAAACATTTAAATTATTTAAAAAAAGTTGTCAGTCCGATATCCGATACGTAGATTGCAGCCATATCGGACACGATACTGATTTTGGATCGGATTTGCCCCATCCATATTGCTTAGTGGGAGGAACAGTTAGTAAACAGAGCTAACATTATTTAGCAGCTGCTGTTAGAATGGTTGAGTTAATTTTGGAAACACTGAATCCAAAGTGATTTGCACATGCACTCAAAACAAATTAATTGCTTGTACGGTTGTACATTTTAATTTACATTTAAAAACTTTATTAAATCAGTTTAAATGCAGCTCATTATGACCTTGTTGTTATTATTATTGTTATTTATAATTTTTTTTTTTTTGTAGTTCGATTCAGTAAATCCCTTGTTCCTCCACCAAATATGGAGGACAAAAAACAGGCAGGTTCCTCAATTCTGAAGGTAATGAAAAGGGAACATGTTTATTTAAACTCTAATACTTTTTGTGAAATTAGTTGTCTTGTGAACCTGGTTGTTGTAAAATATTTCCACAGATTCCACCAGAGTTTCTGGAATCAATTTTGTTGGAAGTTATTCTTCACACTGGAGACAGCGCCTATTTGACGCTGTCTTCTGTTTGCAAAAAATTCCGGGATACCCTGAGCCTCGACCGTTTCCGCAAAAAAGCCCACTTCCTTTGGATATTGAGTAAGAAATCTATTACCGGTACTTTTATCTTAAAAACTTAAGACGCCTTCTTTTCTTAGTCAAAATGTAAGTTATGTAACCTTTGACTTATTAGGTGTTTTCTTTTTGATACAGGTGTGGACAGAAATTGGTTTCGACATTCGGAGTCCTACCGAGACGAAATGGGAAAAATGTATATCATTTCAATATGCCCGTTTTGCAGAAAACAATACAAAGAGTGTTCAGGTTGGCACAAAATTATATACTGTAGATACAGAAAGTGTAAATATGTTTACTTACCAATATATCAGTGCACACCCCTCATAATTAGCACTCCATCTTAGTGCTGTCATCATTTGGTTTTGCTGTTAGAGGTTGATTATGCAACATTTTCATTTAAAATTAAATTATAGAGTCACACTAAAGTAATCCGACTCAATTATCACCTCTGCTCCACTAGAATGTGTGGTTGTGTGTTTACCTGCACAGTCGCCCCCACTGGCTGGATTATGCTTTATTTTGGTTTATTTTGCTCCGTCTGGACGTTTCTAGTCGTTGATCAGTAGGGGTGGGCGATATGGCCTAAAAATATATCACAATATTACAAGGAAATTTGCAATTATGATATTTATGAAACTATAAAACAAGTATGAATAACATTTTACTGGTGATTGCAGGCAACATTAATTATTGCAGACAAAATAAAGGGCATTTCCAATACTTCTTTTCCATTCAGACACTGTATATTGATGATAGACTACCTGGGCTATATCAAAGTGTACAGTATATTACCACAAGATGAGGGGCTGTTTGTGCACTTGCGCAAATACAGTCCCCTCCATAAGTATCGGAACAGTGAGGCCAATTCCTTTATTTTTGCTGTAGACTGGAAACATTTGGGTTTGACACCAAAAGATGAATATGAGACAATAGCTCAACATTTCAGCTTTCATTTCCAGGTATTCACATCTGGATCTGATACACAACTGAGAAGATATCATTTTTTGAAAAAGAACACAACATTTTTAGGCGAGCAAAAGTATTGGAACGGATAGACTTTAAATAAATTAAAGTGAATAAACCGTAATATTTTGTCGCAAATACTTTGCTTGCAATAACTGCATCAAGCCTGTGACCCATTGACATCACAAAACGTTTGCATTCTTCTTTTGTGGTGCTTTTCCAGGCTTTCACCGCAGCCTCATTCAGTTGCTGTTTGTTTTGGGGGGTTACTCCCTTCGGTCTCCTCTTTAGCAGGTAAAATGCATGCTCTATAGCGTTTAAGTCTGGAGATTGACTTGGCCAGTCTAAAACCTTCCATTTCTTGCCCCTGATGAACTCCTTTGTTGTTTTTGCAGTTTTTTTTGGATCCTTATCTTGCTGCATGATGGAGCATCTTCCAATCAGTTTGGTTGCATCTTTCTTTAAATTGTCAGACCGAATGTTTCTGTAGACTTCTAAGTTAATTTTGCTGTTGCCATCATGTGTTACTGTGTTGTTGTCAAGATGAACCTTTACCAAAGTGATGGAAAGGCTAAAGTTTGGAGAAAAAAAGGATCTACTCATGATCCCAAACATACAGGCTCATCTGTGAAACACGGTGGAGGTAATGTCATGGCTTGGGCTTGCATGGCTTCTTCTGGGACGGGCTCATTATTCTTCATTGATGATGTAACATATGATGGCAACAGCAAAATGAACTCAGAAGTTTACAGAAACATTTTGTCTGACAATTTAAGGAAAGATGCAACCAAACTGATTGGAAGATCCTTCATCATGCAGCAAGATAATGAGCCAAAACACAACAAAGGAGTTAATCAGGGGCAAGAAGTGGAAGGTTTTAGACTGGCCAAGTCAATCTCCAGACTTAAACGCTATAGAGCATGCATTTTACCTGCTAAAGAGGAGACTTAAGAGAGTAACCCCGTAACACAAACAGCAACTGAATGAGGCTGCGGTGAAAGCCTGTAAAAGCATCACAAAAGAAGAATGCAAAAGTTTGGGGATGTCAATGGGTCACAGGCTTGATGCAGTTATTGCAAGCAAAGGTTTTGCGACAAAATAGTACGTTTTATTCACTTTAATTTATTTAAAGTCTATCTGTTCCAATACTTCTGCTCGCCTAAAAATGTGATGTTCCTTTACAAATAATTATATCTTCTCAGTTGTGTATCGGATCCAGATGTGAATACCTGGAAATGAAAGCTGAAATGTTGAGCTATTGTCTCATATTCATCTTTTGGTGTCAAACCCAAATGTTTCCAGTCTACAGCAAAAATAAGGGAATTGGCCTCACTGTTCCGATACTTATGGAGGGGACTGTATGTGTGTGTTTGTGTCTGCAGTGCGACTGTGTTAACGTTACCAGTTGACACTAACTATGCTCGTTGTTACCGTGAGTGGAATAGAATCTTCACCAGGTAAAACGGACAACACTTTATCAATAGGCTACACCTTTTCAACCTGCATAAACATGAAGTGAGACGTTGTTGTTTACCTGTTAAGCTTAGTTTTCCACAAATCCCTCTCTGTCTAGCAGCAGTAGGCTATGCCATCCAGGCTCACAGGTAGGAGAGGAGGAAGTTAGTTTAGGATATAGCAAATAAAATGAATAAAGAAAGACTGAAGTTTTGTGTTTCCTATTTGAGTATAGACAAGTGGAGAGTGTTAAACCCTCAACCAATAAAATCAAGATGACACTAAGGTCACTGCCATGGCGGGGGCTCAGCTAAGTAGCAGGGAGGAGCTTTAGTGGAGCTTTGGTTGTGCTTTGACCTGAGTTTTCTGTTTACAAAACAATACCAACACATATACTATATAAAATACAGCCAGTGGGGTAGAAGTGATCATTGAGAGGGATTCATTTTGTGTGACTATATTTCTAAGGAACCATAAATGTAGAGGAACATATGTACCATAACCTATGTTTTCACACAGGATTATAGATCCTAGGCTATTAAACAAAATTTACTTTGTTTTCAGCGCACACACATTACAGACAGGGAGCAGATTGTGAGGAAACAAAAAACAATTATGCTTGCTAGGTTATCCCCAAATCTGTATGATGACAGCCTTTATACTATTTTTAAGTTATTAATTTTTTTAATTACTCTCAAAGATAAAATGTTAGATTCCAAGATAGCAGGTAATGCATAACTTAAATACATAACATTTGAGAATTCAAAATGAAATATATTGTTAACTTAACAGGCTTCTGTAGATGAGATTTGCCACTTCTGTTGTCTTCTGCAGGATATATAGGAAAAGGGAAGAGAGGTTTGATACGGGGAATGTATTCTGAGCCTCCTCATCCTGGGTTCTGCTGCCATTTCTGCTCTTTGGACTCTGGAAGCATGCAATAGGAGGTACTTTGGGCAAAGTCCCCGAGATGCAAAACACAGAATTAATTCGGATTAGTGATCAAAATAAGAAATAAGCTTTAAGATAAATAAAAAAACACTTAAAAAAAGGATTAACAATATACTGTACGTTGTACTTCGAACAACAGAAATAATTCCATACGCTCAATTTTGTAGATATTTTTTTGTTGGCACTGCAAATATAAAGTTTTTAACTCACTGTACCAACTCTGTGCATTGACATAGTCATCAGTTGAAATTTCTTAGAATATAAATGTTTAAATTAAGTTGAAAGTTAGCCTGGAAATCCAGACCCATATCTAGAACGACAGAGGGTCTGGCCACGATCGATATACCTTCCAAACGCAAGGGGCGGCACCTACTCGTGCATTTCAAATGCCACTGCACGCAATTGGATAGCACTACAACCAATTAAACTGATGAACAAGGTGACATATTAAGCCCCGTTCGTTTAACGAACATCGGGATTAACTGTTAAATTAAACTTTTGCCCTGGTCGGTCGGCAAAACAGAACATACCACTTACTTGCTAATGAAAGATTTGAGTGCCGTCTTCCAAATCGTAATGGCTCAAGGCCAAAGCAAACTCGAACAACATATCAACAGCCATATCTGTTGTTTACTATCACGGCTTTGACGGTGCATGCACAGCACTGTCGTCATCCGGTTACATCCAGCCCAGAGCACCATACATAGGGCTCTGGCCCGCCCATATCAGAAAGAACGATTTGATTGGTAGCTCAGGATTTTTTGACATATTTAATGGGCTTCAATGGAGAGTGTCCAGACCAACAGGCACATTATATTTTATTTGCCAGCAGCAGCAGGTCTTGATTTCCAGGCTAGTTGAAAGTCTGATTTTTAACTATATCATGTTTGGTGCATTTGGGATTGGGTAGGGTGTGGATGGGCTGGTGGAAATAAGTGATAATTTTCATATTCATGAAAACAAGATGTCATTCGGAAACAATCACTCTAGCTTTTTTCATACCCTTGGTAGATGCACAAGGACATAGTCCAAAGCATAGATAGTAAATAATATGGATGTAGCATCCGGGCTGACCTCAGTTATTCACACGGCATCCAATAATCCTGGTTTGTGCGCGTCGCCATTTTGTGAGATTTTTACTCCGCCTCACGTCGGGGGGAGGGAGATAGCTGACGTATACCTCCGAGGCAAAGTGAGGGACAACGGGCGGAGAGCTGTCAGTCAAGAGATCGCGCCAATACATTTTAACCTCCGATAAAATAAAAACTAGCGTGGTCCGAAAAAAGTCAACCCCCTCAGTGTTGTCATGGAGATATGACCTAAACATACAGACTAAAATGGTTTTGTGGCCCAGGCTATAAATAGGTTCAGTAAGACTTTGAAAACGGCAAACAAGTGAGCCAAATAAAAACTGCTCGGTCTTGGCACCACGCCCCAGTGGCACTTCCTGGTTACTACAGTTGTGGTCACTTCCTCATTGGATGCTGGTAAAAATCGCTGAGGTTGGGGCTTGGTCTAAAGGCAAAGACACTGAAAATCGGGCGTCAGACATCGTCGGAGAGTCTGGAGTTGCATGAGTGTTTGATGTGTTCGGTGATGTCGGCCTTCTTTTCGGTCAGTCTTTCAGTCTGATCAATCTAATTGGTTAAGTGCTAGCCCGTCTCTGCTCTGCCACGGCAGCGGAGCAGATGTTAGCTTAACTTTTGTCAAACATGATTTAGGAAGCTATCGATAGAATCAGAAAATGTTTGGATTTTCATGTAGACTAAACACAATCAGCACATGTTTTCACATGTTTTCAGAAATAGTCGGAAGTAGTTTGTGCGAGGAGCGGCCACAGGTGTGTGTTTGTGTGTGTGTGTGTATGTGTGTGTGTGTGTGTGTCTGCAGCATGCACTCTCTCCGTTATAATGACAGCTTACGTTATGATAACAGCCTAATTAATGTCATCCCGCTCAATGTTTGCAAAAACATGTCTTTGCCTTAAGAAAACTCTAGTAACTGTTTGTGCTAGCTTTCCTAATTTCACATGAAACCAAGAATGGATGACAATGGTTTGACAGAATGTTCTACATCTCTGTTTTCCTTTCAAAATGTAATTAAATTACATATTACATTACTGGAAAAAATATGAATTTTTACTGTTTTAAGTCTTTTTAACGCCTGATATTTAACTTGATAAGATTTTTTATTAATTAGCCTCTTTATGGTGCTGTTTTTTTATTTTTATTATTTTAAAATATACGCACATGTTTAAGCTATTAGTGTTCAAATGGTCCTAAGTCTGATTGTTTTAATGACGCCACGTCTACCTGACTGTTTAGAGTTGCATAATGGTCCTTTTTCCCTGCACACCTTCTAGCCCACTAAGTTCCTCGAGCACCTACTTACTAGAGATGCATCAACATGATATTGGCAGGCCTGGACTGGTTTAATTCTTCTTCTTTTTTCACAAACGGTGACGAGCAGCGTGCATTATATATATATTATTATATTTTATATAGTATTTGCACTAAATGTCACTTTATTGCAATAATGCAGTATCACCATCATTACAAAAGTAAACTGAGTACTGCAGTTTATTTATATTAATACATATTTTTATTTGTATTTTTTATTTCAGTCAGGACCCCAGAGGAGGCCATGGGCCGCTACACAAGCGTCCTTAAGGCTGTGAACAGTGGGTACACCAAATCGGCAGCCTATATGAAGATAGGCTGCAACCGAAAAACAATAATGGACTACTGTTCAATTTCCGAACTGCATGCTGCAGATGCAGCGTCTTATGGCAAAATCAGGGGAACAATGAAGGGGTCGGAAACCCTCCTGCAGTTTGCCAAAAGGTGCCAGGCAGAGATCTGCCATAAAAACCTGCAGGAGAGGGTGGAGGGCTTGATGAAGGGGGGGGAACTGCTCGACATTAAGAAAGCAAAATAAATATTGTTTTTGATCAGTTATGTTAATATATTATATAATAATATATAATTATTATAATAATAATTTTATGTTAATAATATTTTTAAATTATTCGTTTACATTTGCACCATGTTTTTATTTGAAGTTCAAATTAAATTGTATTTTCTTCTTGTGTTCTTGTTTTTTAAATGTTGCTAAATAAAAAATCATACTTTTCTGTTGACATTTTCCTTTAAGTGTGTTCAGTGGTGTTAAAGGGTTTGTAGCGGCTTTCCATTAGCCACTAGGCTGCATGTCTAAGATAGTGAACAAATGTGGGGCAATGGAGAGGACGGAGCGATTAGATGATTCATGAAATGATAAGATGTTTTTTAAGCTGATGATATGGATCTTAAAAGGGCAGGTAAAACATTCCATAAAGCAGGGGCTCTGTAATATATACTGAATTGATGATGTGATGTGCGGGAAAGGGTTATTGTTGCTGTGTGTAGTGTGACGTGAATGTGCGTTAAATGAAAGTAAACAAGGTCTGTGATAGTGATCAGGCGGTCGAATAAGGAATAACAAGACAATAGAAACAAAGAAAGAAAAGGGTAAATGGCTCTTACAGGGTTTATTAACTTTTGAGAAACTGATTTACTAATGATTCGTTAATGGCTAAGCAATCCTTAAAAGCAGACACAGACTGGAGTTAAAATGATGAAAACAGGTTTATTGAACAGACCAGGAAGGGGCCTGGGAAATGGCTTGTTGGTGAGAGAGTGCGGCAGGCAGGCTGGAGTGAAAAATCCGGGGGTACATGGGAGTGCGAAATATGATCCAGAGACTGCAGAGAATCCAGGAGTATATGAAGAGGAGTTGATTGCAGATGAAGACCAGGTGTAAGAAGATTGCAGATGAAGAGGTTTAACGGCTCACATTGTGTCTATTAATGTTGGCCAAATTATCAAATGTTAAGAAATTATGTTTTATTATTGAAAACGCTTTAAATAAAAACTCTACATCACAGCTTTGCAATAACGGGTTTTCATAAATGTTGTTACAAAAAGGGTTGACAGTTCATTCTCTGAACTGCAGCCTAAGATAAGTCAGGATGGTGAATCTTATGTTAGGTAGCACGCAAAAAAACCTATGTAGTAGGTAAAAAAAAAAACCTATGTAGTAGGTAACACAATAAAAAAAAACCCTATGTGCTACCTAGCACATAGTTTTTTTTTTTTGTGCTACCTAACACATAGGTAGCACAAAAAAAAAAAACCCTATGTGTTACCTACTACATAGTTTTTTTTTTTTGTGCTACCTAACACATAGGTAGCGCAAAAAAAAAAAACTATGTAGTAGGTAACACGTAGGGGTTTTTTTTTTTGTGCTACCTATGTGTTAGGTAGCACAAAAAAAAAAACCCTATGTGTTACCTACTACATAGTTTTTTTTTTTTTGTGCTACCTAACACATAGGTAGCGCAAAAAAAAAAAAACTATGTAGTAGGTAACACATAGGGTTTTTTTTTTTTGTGCTACCTATGTGTTAGGTAGCACAAAAAAAAAAAACCCTATGTGTTACCTACTACATAGTTTTTTTTTTTTTGTGCTACCTAACACATAGGTAGCGCAAAAAAAAAAAAACTATGTAGTAGGTAACACATAGGGTTTTTTTTTTTTGTGCTACCTAACACATAGGTAGCGCAAAAAAAAAAAAACTATGTAGTAGGTAACACATAGGGTTTTTTTTTTTTGTGCTACCTATGTGTTAGGTAGCACAAAAAAAAAAAACCCTATGTGTTACCTACTACCAGAGGTGGAAAGAGTACAAAAATATTCTACTCAAGTAAAAGTATGATTACTTGGATGAAATTTTACTTAAGTAAAAGTAAAAGTACTGGTCTAAAAATCTACTGAAGTAAAAGTGAAAAAGTAGCTGATTTAAAATGTACTTAAAGTACAAGTTACTAGTTACTTTTTAACAGTGGGAAGGTGCGGGGGTCTCTTCAGTGTAGGGCATTATATATATAGACAAGGGGATATAAATCTCAAACTAGTTTTATTTAATTAATGCAACACTTTTACAAATTAAAGTGCACAAATTAAACAAATCATGTCACCACACATGTATGGATGTATACTGTCATTATACTTTAGATAAGCAAATATGGAGCAAATAGGCTGTTAATGTAGCCTGGCTCCGCCCGCCCGCCCGCCTACTTCCGGCCAAATTTTATTTTCCCTTCAATGAAGTACGATGGTCTGGTAGCACCAGGCTACTGTTAATGTGGGAATTTAACCGGTCTACAGACCTAAACAGACTGCAGTTGCAGTTTTAATAATGTAATTCTGTATAATTGATCTAAACCATGGAAATTGCAAGGTTAGGCTGCTCGATTTTGACAAAAATCATAATCATGATTATTTTGATTGACATTGTGTTGTCACAATTATTATAGACAATTATTCATTGATTTAAGAACTGCAACATGCACTTATGTAACATTTGAAACCATGACTTTGGACTTTAAACATATCCTAATTGAACTGAAAACAAGGAAAATGCAAATAAGTAAAACATATTTTTTAATATTTAAATAAAATAAGTGTCAAAATCAAAATAAACCGTTGCAAATGTTGTTGACAGGGCACATCTTTTGCTCGCAGGAATGTGAGGGCATATTTTATTTATATCTCATGGAGCTGGCTGGATAAACAAGTTGCATTGTAGGCTACAGTGTTCTTAATTGATGACTGTTGTAGTGGCAAGAGTCAAGGAGCTTTAAACTTCCTGTGTTTTTTATTCCTTTATTGCTTGGTCATAGACCACTTGGATTCGACTTAAAGTGAGTAAACTAATTGGTCGTGATGTTTTGAGGTGCAGTTGGGTCGATTATGCCTTTTTTTCTCTCTCTCTCTCTCACGGTCGCGCATGTCATCTGACTCGCGTGTCCGCGCGTAACATATCTTGCACATTATTTTAGTCTATTACTTTTACCTTTCTTCTCGACCAAAGGCTGACTTTCTGCCGTCTTCTGGAAGTTTTTCAAAGCTCCCGGCAACATGCACCGTCTCCATCCTACTCTGCACTGTTAAACTGAAGGCTAAACCACAGGTGAGGGAGGGGCCGATCGCACGGCTGGATGAAAGGTTTGCTGCATTGAAAAGCCTTCACGTCTTCACGTGCGGTACAATGATAGTTAAACTGGGATTATTTTGTTTTAATGATAGAGGGAAGCAATGTTTGTTGTTATCATTTAGTCACTATGTGTTCTCTCCTCCTGTCGATCATTCTGTGTTAGTTTCCGGTATTGTGCCGTAAAAATAAAAGCCCCCCGCGATATTTCTTTTCTTTTCTCTCATTTCCATATCTATTTTTTTACTCAGTAACGCAGGTGATATAAAATGTAGCGAAGTACAATACTTCAAAATAAACATACTCAAAGTAAAAGTAAAAGTATAGGTTTTAAAAATCACTTAAAGAGGACCTATTATGCTACTTTTCTGGTCTTAATTTCTTGTTTTACACTGCTATAGAGCAACCTGACACGAATCACATCACAAAAAACTATGTAGATTTTCGGGAAGCTCTTTCTCTTATTTTGGCGATCCAGCACATCCTGTCAACACTTGAGTGTGTGTGCTTCGGCTCCCTCCGCCTGTGCTTCGGCCATCTCCGCTCCCCTCCCCCCCCTCCTGCAAACCCCACTCCGTTGTGATTGGTTACCTTCCTTCCGGAACACTTTCAGTGGCGGGAAGCGCGAGCATGGACCTATAAGGGCGCGAGGCAGACGCGAACAGGGAAGTGACAGCATTACCATACATGGAAACATCCGCGTGGAGACCTCACAAAGTTTTATGCGACGGCACAAATTATGAAAGGGTAGACCGCTTTGAACACGTGACTTCTCGACTGGCTAGAATAGTGTTTAGTGCTCTGCACAGACACCCCAGACGGTCAGCAGGGAATATGTCGAAATGCATGTAAGTCATTATTTGATAATTTAGTATGGTTAAGCATGACTATGAATCATCATAACAACGTTTATAGGTCATAAAAGTCAAAAAGCATCATAGGTCCTCTTTAAAAAATTACAAGTACACAAAAAAACTACTCAATTACAGGAACGCGAGTAAATGTAATTCGCTACTTTACACCCCTGCCTACTACATAGTTTTTTTTTTTTTGTGCTACCTAACACATAGGTAGCACAAAAAAAAAAAAACCCTATGTGCTACCTAACACATAGGGTTTTTTTTTTGTGCTACCTAACACATAGGTAGCGCAAAAAAAAAAAAACTATGTAGTAGGTAACACATAGGGTTTTTTTTTTTTGTGCTACCTAACACATAGGTAGCACAAAAAAAAAAAAACCCTATGTGCTACCTAACACATAGGGTTTTTTTTTTTTGTGCTACCTAACACATAGGTAGCGCAAAAAAAAAAAAAACTATGTAGTAGGTAACACATAGGGTTTTTTTTTTTGTGCTACCTAACACATAGGTAGCACAAAAAAAAAAACCTTATGTGCTACCTAACACATAGGGTTTTTTTTTTTTGTGCTACCTAACACATAGGTAGCGCAAAAAAAAAAAAACTATGTAGTAGGTATGTAGTAGCTACTACAATTTTGTGTACCTTATTGTAAAGTGTTACCCTTTTTTAATAGCCATTCTGTGATTGAAAATACCCTCTTAGACATTATCATCTTCGTAAATGCACAGTATATCATGTAATGAATGACAGACTATCAGGAAAGACACCTTTTTTGTACACTAAGAAATGAAAAAAAGGATAAATCTCCACGAGAGAGCAGTGTGACGAAAAATCTAGAGTTTACATTTTTTAGAGTTGATGAGAACGAGTTACAATGTTTATCTCTCTGAATAGTGACACTTTGGTTCAGATGAGAGATGATTGCCGGAGAGCGTTGGTGCTCTTGTCACTTTCTCTGGGGTGTTGACATAACATCCTCCTCGTCCTCTTTGAATATTTCTCTCTGCAGTCCACCACGCCATGCTATTTGTAAAGTACATTTGTCCGTATATATTGTGAATTGTGTTCCTTTTTAGGCCCTAGATGTATAGTGTCAGTTTTCTGTGTTATTCTTCTACGACTTAAATGTCCCCAGATTTCCATGGTGAGTGGCCTCTGAACCAAAGGCAATTATTACCTCAACCTCTGTAATTACTTCCTTGCCCGTTCTTACATATGCATGTCATTATATGCGCTTAATCTGTCCAGTGAAAGAATAGCAGCACATGCAGAAGACCATACACACGCACACACACACACACACACACACACACACACACACACACAAACACAAACACGCACGCACACACACACACACACACACACACACACACACACACACACACACACACATACACACACACACACACACACACACACACACACACATACACACACACACACACACACACACACACATTAACTACCACTTTGTTGCAACCTTGGGGCCACTGGGAGGTGGTGAAGCTGAACTAATGGAGTTGAGCTGGTAGAGGGCAGTGTGGAAGCAGCAGCAGCAGCAGCAGCAGCAGCAGCAGCCGCTAAACTGACCACAGGCGAGTTTTCATCAGCTGCAGACCCGAATGCCACAGCGCAGCACTGATGTTTCTCTGCACTGCTGCTTACTGTAAGGACAAATGTGATGGGAATCTATATTTTGTTTTTCATTTGAGCTCCTTCAACCCTGGTTGGTAGATATTCATTATCTTTTTCAAAATATTGGTAGGATAATTGATATAATATAGCTTACTCTGGGATTGAATTGGATTAAAATGAGTTCCAAATATATTCTTCTCCTACTTCTGAGTTCTCAGCATTGTTAAGAAAAGAGTGGATGCTACCTTTGAATAAATATGTGACTGAATAGATGTATTTACTGTAAATCAAAACCTATACTGAAATAAGTGAGACGGATGACCATACGGGGAATGGTGCCAATTTTGTCAAAGTATAAAAAGCACATCCCATCATTTATGTTAGAACGGACTTGTACTCATACATCCTCTTTCTGATAAATCCCTTAAGTACCATTTAGGAGTCTTGCCTTCATCCTCAACATATGCTTTGTGTATGAGTTGATAGTTTTTGACTTTTGTTCTCAAAGATCGATCCTGTTAAATATTGTTAAATCGACCAGTTTGACACTACTAGAGAGTAGTGACAGAGACAACTTTTGTACATGAATATACATACAATATAAACATTACTTTTTTTTATTCTCAGAAGCTGCACAAGATCACACCTTTTTCTACCTTCAAATACCTTACTTAACTTATTTTTTTCTACTGGTATCTTCCCTTGAGTAACCCAACAGTTGTCCTGGCAATAACTGTGATGGGATGCCGCTTCACCTGGCAGTTCAACCTGATGCAATTACTGCACGTTGAACCCTTGTAGCTTGGCTCCTACAAGGGTATCCTGCAAACTCTAAAGAGAAGGAAGAAGAACAACCTGATCCCATTGCAGCTGACTATGGCTGTGTCTTATTTAAGGGGCCACATCCTTCTAAGGACGCGGTCTACGCGGTCTATGAAGGCCATAGCCTGTGAAGGCTGATTCGAAGGCCGAACGAGCGTTTTTAAGTGAGACGGTCTCCACAGGTCTCCGTTTACGAGCATTTCCGGTTTGCGTAACAAGCTGTTACCTTGCGTGACGACTCGCCGCTCCTGTGCTGCCTAGCATCCCTGATTGCTGCCAACGGAAACAGCCTTGTCAACGGAGGAAAAAAGAAAAAGAAGTTGCCTACCAGACGAAAAAAAAAAAAATACAAGAAAAAAAGAAAGGAAGATAAAAGTTAAGAAGATGGAGCAACACGTTGCTGTTTTGTTATTTTTTATTTTATTTTATCCCATCTCTGAAAATAACGCAAAGAATCTTGGGATATGTTGAGCCGCGAAGGATACATCTGTTGGACCCTTCAAAACCGTGAAACGAAGGCTGCATATGAAGGAGCCTTCCAAATGGAACAAGCCTTTGCGCGCCACTATGACGCAATCGGTCTTCAAATGCAGCCTCTGGAATGGGATACACCTAATGGCCCTCATTTATCAATTTTGCGTGGAAACTGGTGCAGATTCTGGCGCAAATACCTC